>KV453851.1:914519-990948 GCA_001661425.1 Ogataea arabinofermentans
CCATTGATCTTAAATACTGACCGAAAAGAACAATTAGGAACCCAATGATTGAAATATATGCATGTCCAAGTTTGAACTTTGGAAAAAATATAATCTCTATTAATGATTCTGTGATTGCAATTGTATGTGCAAGTAAATATTCGAATCCATTGAAAATCAAGAATGAATCAGTATTGACTTTATCAAATGAATACTTCGCAGTCGTATAATATTCTAAGAAATGAAAGGTGCAAAGTAAAATCACATATAATAGGATCTGCTTGAATGATACACTCGGGAGTAAAGCAGTTGAAATACCAATCAATATACCAAGTACCAAAGATGTCAATGTTATTGTAGGTAGTGAATTTTCATTAACGATTCTCAAAAGATTGTCGTAATCTGTATGCGAATCATACCTTTGATTTTCAAACTCTTTCTTCTTAATTGATTCCGTCATTGTTCCCAAATTGTTACTACTCTCTTTGTTGATAACGGCAGAGAAAGTTTAAAGAAGAAATCACTACCATTATAAGTATTTTGACATGCCATCAGATGGAATCATATCTGAATAATTAATTCCACTTTGGGACGCCTCAATAGTGAGTATGTTTTACATGCACGCGCGTCGATCGACGTATCAAAGTGAGAAAATGAAATAAACGTTACACTGCCTTGATAAATACAGAGTAACGTGAAGTATAGCAGTTATGCTCGTCCCCTTCTTTCTTTTTTAACCGTTATATCAGATATATCAGTGATCGAAACATGATTTGGCTGGTTTTAAAAGAATCAATGTAGGGAATGAAACAAGGTTAATGTATAATTGGGAGCTCTCAAGCAATCAATGGATTTTTACCAAAAGAGAAATAACTGTGAAAGACGCGTCTTCGTAATTTGAAAAGAAAAGAACGGTGTAAATACGATACTCCCACACACTTTCTAAGCACTCAAACTGTGTTGCAGCGTTGAAGTTTTGGAGATCTTTTTAATGTCTCAATCTGAAAATTACGAATTGTTGTTGGCTTCATTCATTCAAGATACAGAATCGTAACAACCATTGTTTGTTATGGTAACTCTATAGCCAACAGTAGACCGCTTTTCACCTTTACTTGATATCTTAGTTCTGCAGTAGCCGACTATGGGTTGCTAAGGGGTCGTAAGGGGTAAATGTGATTAACAAAGAGAGGTAACAGGCACTTAGAAAAAAACGGAATTGAACTTGTTGAGCCCCAATAAAAGTGGGCTATACTCAGATAAAGTAGCACTCGGGCTTTCTAAAAGCCCGAGATACTAGTCAATAAGTAAATAACGGCTACCCTCTTTCATAATGATCATCATTTTTGGACCTACGAGAACCAGCACTTCTTCTTTGTAGGAGCATACAATAGGTTTATATATATAGGTGTACACGCATACTAACATTATTGGAAATATATAATAAATAATTTTCAGTGTGATATAAGAAATGAATTGTAGATCAAAATTCAAACGAAGAGGGATATCCTTCTGCACATTTACCCAAATATTAGTTCTCCGCCAAAATTAAGCGTTGGTTTAGATGAAGATCATAATTAGAGTTGTCATGATGCCGTACTTAATTCAAGCCTTCTGATCAGGGGACTCTGAGATGGAAAGACACGATACTAATAATGATTTGGGATTAACATATCTACATTACATGTATGAACATTCCTCTTCGTGTAGAAGACTTAACAGAAAAAGATCTGACAATCGAACAAGCCTTCATAGAATAGAGGAATTAGGGTTAAGGATTTTCAAAACATCGTCAACGGCAGCAGCACCACCAGCTACCAGCCCCACCACATCTTCATTCTCGTGAAAACAATGCCGCATTCTTGTAATCTCACAGCGGCATTGTTACTACCCTGCCTCTCTAATCCGGGGTGCCCGGTAAACAACAAGAACATCCATCCACCGGGAGTAAAAAATGCCGGTGGTAGCAATTGGTTTTAATCGCAACTTTCCGGTTGATATTGAAGTAAAAAATTAGTCTACAACCTCTTGAACTTTTATAAACACTAAGCAACAAGAGTTATCGATCGCCAGATGTTGGTTAATTTGTGAAAATTGTACCTGGGGCAGGAACATAATCTATATATAACGTATATATATATATATATACTTGATTACTATGAGAAACTCAACGTCGAAGCCCTTTTCTCTTGCGTGACTAATATGAGAAATCAGTCCAATTTCTTGGCACTTGGTCAAAATTGCTATTCCAATGTAGAATGTCTAGACGGTATTAATATTGTAAAAAGTGTGTCATCACACGGCTACAGTTCTCAATGATTTTCCCTTAGTCATGATATTCAGTTGATTACTCAGTTTTAGACAATTGACTTTAAGATACTTGTCAGCTAGCTCTATTCTCTGGATCAAAGCATTATTATGTTAAGAGTGCGATACAGCTTATAGTATTGAAATTAGGTCACCAAGCGTGAACAACCTAAATCAATAAACCCTATAAGCTCACTATTGTCTCGAGAATTGAAATGAATCATTAACAGTTTTTTGTGTTTTTGTATCGGAAAAGGGGTCTACATTTAGTACTTCGTTTCCGTAGTTTATTTACTGCTTTGTTCTTCAATTACAATAGTGATGAAAACAGATATACGTAGATAAACCTCAATCTAAACTACATCTAAATTTACTCATTAGATATGACTCATTGAATTCAGGGATGAACAAACCACCCTGGTTCACACTTTCACCAGAAAACCAATAACCCGCGAAATTCCCACGATACTAAATTTTACTATGTAGCTTTACTGATTACGCCATATTTTTACATTTTACTATACACATTTAGTATGAGTTACATAATATAGCTCGGGTTATTCACAATTTGAGAAGAATCATTAATCCAAATGCCCCTGAGCCGCACAAATTCGATGAGTAACCAAAGTGGTTTGTTCATCCTTGATTGAAATGGGTGCGCCATCGTTCGATAATTCCCCCTGCGCTAAAAAATTCCTCGGAAATATCAACTAAAGCCGCCATGGAAACCTAAGCCTCTCATCTGGAAATCTCGTTTCCACTCGCTAATCCTTGGACTGTGGCTTACTTCAATTATGTTGAACCAACGAGTATGGAAGAAAGTAACTAGTGATTTGCACCTAGGAGCTACTGGTCAACTTTATCAAAGAATCACTTGCGTACGAGACTATGAGAATAGCCTCTATTACAGTTACCCATGTGTGAGATAGATATATATTGGGTACCAACTGCGGCATTGAATGACTACGGTTTACAATATCTACACAATTTATAGTCATGAATTTTTCTATCAAACCGAACAACAGTTTTTTTAACCTTACATATACAAGTTTACTAAGAGGTTTTGCCAATATCAACGTTTGAATGATGGATATACCCGTGCTTCTATTCTATCATCCGAATCATAACGTCATGGATTCCAACGAGCGATTCTTTCGGTTGCTCCTTGGATGACTCTAGTGGACTTTAGTATAAAGAATTGAGTAATAAGGGAAATCGATCAAATGATTGTAAGCACACAATTGGATTAAGAACAATCGACTATAAGCGACTTTGTGATGATATGAGGGATGAATCAACCCTCATGTTTCAATTGAACAATTCAATTCGGTGAAAATTCAGTGAGTAAGTTTCAATAATATTACGAATTTGATTCAACAACTCAACAAGGCGTAGCAAATCGAATCATGTCATATATATTATGATGAATAAGAGTAAATAAATAATGTTCTCCAGGGAAGGAAAGAAGATAAGCAAGCGAAAAGGGTTTCAGCCGTTAACGTTCAAAAAAGTAAGATGCGCAACCGGTGTTGAGCTGCGTTGAATAGTGACGTTACTGACAGCCAAACAGCCTCAGTTCCATTTTCATCTTCATCATTGCTGTTTAGGGCGTACTCGGGATTGTTTTCGGTTTATGGCTTGGGCTCGGGCTCACCAAGCTTCACTTTACCGCGATTACAATATAAGGTTAGTCACCAACATAGATGAGCCGACCACCCATGGTAGCACTTGCGGCTCGTTGTGAATTGGTAGTAGCCTGACTTTGAAATAGCTACTACCAAAAAATGTTCATGTAAGAAATAGTAATTACAGTACTAAAAAAAGGATTATTACGTAGTCAAGTGCTTCCCATAGTAAACTTTTTTAAGGCGGTGAGTTGGGTGGTAAGTGTTATTAGAGGAGGGTGACCAGCCATAGTGGTTGGCTCATCTCTGGTCACCAACAACAGCACGGCGTAGTAGCGGAGGGTCACAGCGGGGCAAAGCACCGTGTAGCACGGCGAAGCACAACATGCCCGAAGTCCATAAGAAGTGCACCCCGCGATGCATTAGCGTACAATAGGCAGCAGAGCTATAACAATAGACCTCTTGTTACTGTTTGAAAGCAACACTACCATGACAAAATTGTATCAAAAGCAAGATTTTTTCTTTTAGATGCTACCATAAATCTTGGTATTTACCATATTATGTTAGTTTGAATGTATTACAGTCAAACATGTTAAGTATATATAATAGTCGTTATATCCCCTGCGTCTCAATTGTTTTATATTTTGTGATTTGTGATTTTTATTTTGTAGCTTTACCCTTCAAATTCCATTATTGCCTCAACCTTTGTGAGCCAAGATTTGGTCTTAATTATAAATTTCCTTTGAATATTTCAATTTTGATCTATTTCAAACTTATAGTCTGTTATTCAACAACCAGTCTACTTTTCATTTAAATAAATCTTTGCGTCTCTTTTAGTCGGCATTGATTTCTGATATCAACCCATCCCCAGGATCTTTCTTGATGGATGATTGCAAACTTGAGCAATTACTAGAGGAGTGCCAACCAGTTTTAGAACAACTATCAAACCCTCAACAACAACAACAGCAGCAACAGCAGCAACAGCAACAACAACAACAACAACATCAACAACAACAACAACAGCAACAACAGCAACAACAGCAACAACAGCAACAACAGCAACAACAGCAACAACAGCAACAACAGCAACAACAAGGCCAACTTGATAATCACTACCAAACTAATGCTCAGCCCGATAACTTGTCTATCTCATTATTTGAATTCAATACTATAGGTACTTCTCAAATCATCAATAATAACAATATCACTCAAACGATGAATGTACTATCTAATAATATTGAGCCATTGAGCTTTGAATCTTTGCTGGACAATTCTAATCTGTACGACTTAACGCCCAATTTCAACTCTTCATTAACAAATATTATAAAGACTTCAGATAACAATCTAGTTTCTTATTTGAGTAGTGTCGATGATGTATCATCCAAATATCAAGAAGATAAAACCTCAAACGTCTATTCACAGCAACAACAACAACAGCAGCAGCCACAACATCAAGTAGTCCCTCCAAAAAAGCATGTTTTCCGTTCTTTAGATTCCTATCAAATTCAGCCCAAGCACCAAGGTTCTTCGCAACAGCAGCAACAGCAGTATGAGAGTCAACCATTACAAGTTCAAATCAACGAAGCTTCCTTAGAAGTCAATCAACATCAAAGAGCCTCATATCCTATTTTTGTTGAATCATCCGAGCAGTACGATAACTTACCATCAGATTCATCATCTGTACCTCTATCAGCAACATCTCAATCACCCTCTGAAACTTAT
This sequence comes from Ogataea arabinofermentans, assembly GCA_001661425.1. Classification (NCBI taxonomy): domain Eukaryota; kingdom Fungi; phylum Ascomycota; class Pichiomycetes; order Pichiales; family Pichiaceae; genus Ogataea; species Ogataea arabinofermentans. The sequence goes on from KV453851.1 coordinate 920,150, forward strand.
GATAGTTTACCAGGAGATTTTCCAACTACACAGCAATTATATCAATGTTCTGATAATACATCAAGTTCTCAAAAATCGTCACCTTCGTACTTAAGTAAAGACTCACCATCTTTAGATGATGCTAGTATTTATTCGTTACCACTTACATATCATAGAAATTCAAGTTTAACTGAAAGTTTACTGGGAATATATACATTACGTCATAACTCCGTTGCATCTATTGCTAATATTCCTCATTCCGTAGCAGATACTAGTTTTTCACCTTCAAACACAGTTAATTTTAGTGAGAATAACATAAAGGAAGAAGAAGAAAAACAGCTTAAAAAGCAACAAAAACCCAAAAAACTTACTTCTTCAAAAAATATATATGGTGGATCAACAAGTGCAGATAATGTATTATTATCATCTAAGATAAAGATAACAAAAAATAAACTTGGTGTTTTATCACGTAAGAAATTTCATTGTTCAACATGTGATAAACATTTCACGAGGAAAGAGTCATTGAAGAATCATATTACTTCAGTTCATGAAAAACTAAAACCATATAAATGTCAATATAAAGAATGTTTATCAACTTATTCAACTCCATCTGATTTAAGAAGACATGTTCGGGAAAATCATATTTGTAATCCGAAGAAACTATTCAGATGTCGTGGTTATATTAATGATTGTAAATGGGGTTGTGGTCGTGGGTTTTATAGATCTTATCAATTGGTAAATCATTGGAAAAGTAATAGATCCAAGAAAAATTGTGGTATACCTTCTGATTTTGACTATTTCCCATTAAGGTATGCTGAAAGTGATGTTGAGGAAGAATTTGAGAAAGATGAAATTGATAAAAATAATGTTTATGAAAATGTCAATAATGATATTAATACTGGAATGATTGGAAGATCTGATGGCGGTGACACTAATATCAAATATAAGAACATCATCAATAATGATAACATGGTTGATGCTTCTCAAAAAGATAGTTCATCATATGGGTTGTTGAACTGATTGTTAGTATCGTTGTATATTATTAAAATGACCTTATGTATGCCCCCCTTTTTGCGTACTTTTTTTTTTACCTTATTTAATTTCTCTTTTTTGTTTTTGATATTAGTTATCATCTCTTATGAATTAATGAACTTCTGCTTTACTCGAATATAATTACGCATATACCAATTTACTCAATTACTTGAATGTTTTTGGCTTGTTTGATTGAAGACACTGTTCCTCCTTACACGTCACTTTATATCTTGAAGCTTTGATATTACGTTCAATGGCTTCGTACATTTTTAACCATATAACTTTCTTAGGCTTCCAATGCTGAGGAATAATACTAGTTTTATTCTCAACTACCCAAATCATCTCAATTACTGCGTATCGTTTATATTTGTTGAAGGGAGACTTCTGTAAGGAACTTTCCGAAATTGGGATGTAACATCGCATCTCATCAACGTAATTTTCAGGGTCGGTGAGAGGGGTAGCCCGGGTAGTACCGTTGCCTTGCAGTTCGGTAATCTAGTTTATTGGTAGCTTCCTGGTACAGCTCCAATCTTTGTTAGAGCTATCTCTCGGTTGCAAGTTTTATTTCGACAATACTTCTACAGGATAGCGAATAAGTATAAAAAGCTTGATTATTTTTCACAGTACATAATGTTTTGTAAAAATAAGACTAAGAGGAATGTTCAATTACAATAATAGTCGAAGTTCACAAAGAGTAATTTGTGATAGGCATCCAGTACCTTTCAAATCAGTCAGATATGATCTAGATTAACAAGTAACCAAAGATACCAATCAAAGCAGCAGCACCACCTCCAACAACCTTGATATTGTTGGCACCAGCAGATGATGATGAAGAAGCAGCAGCTGAAGAAGAAGCTGAAGCTGATTTTGTAACAGCATCAGAAGCAGTTGAAACACTAGCTGATTTTGAAACAGTAACAATTGATGAAGATTTAGGAAGTGTTGTAGTTAATAATTTTGAAGAAACTTTTGCGGCATATGAACTGACTGCAGCACTTTCAGTAACTGTTGCAGCAGCAGCAGCAACTTCAGCAGATGCAATTGCTGGACCTAATCTAGTTGAGTACCAAGGTAATTCAGTCATCAAAGATTCAATCGCTGATAATTCAGTCGGTTTGATATCATCGAATAAAGAAGTATATGAATCATCTGTATAAGTAGTTATTTGAGTATAAATTGCAATCAAATCAGTTGGGAAAACAAATGATGATGCATTTTCAACAATATATGAATAATATTCAGATTGATTTTCACCAATATCTTGAAATAATGCTTCAACTGCAACTAATTCTTCACCTGATAGTTCAGCATTTGATTTTGCAAATAATGCAGATAGAATAGAGGCAGCTTGTAATAGTGAGAGCTTCATTTTTATTAGAGGAGTGGTTGTTAAAATAAGATTTGACTTTGAGAAATGTAGTTCACTTTGATTTACTTTAATTAATCATTTCATAGGAAATACATTTATATATATATATATTATATATAATGAGCTATTAAAATCAAGGGCGTACCCAAGAATGTAATGTAATGAAAAAAATGGGCCGGTGCATCTGATAATCAGATACGACTAGAACAATAGGGTAGAATGGTTACATATTAATTCCCCTTCTGTCGTGTCTGTGTAGCTTCTGCCATTTGGTAGTTTACTGATTGACAACATCTACCATGTGTCTATGATGAAAGAGACACACGCATTGATAAATACTCATATTGTCCATATAAGATACGCTGCCCAACTTGTATGATATATAGACTAGGTGATGGCTCGATGAAAGAGTTCAAAATACATTCACGGAAGAGTAAATTTACAAGGGATTTGCACTGAGCCGCATGTGGTAGCATGTTACTCTACAAACTACTATCTATATCTACTATCTATATATAAGTTATTCAAAGTTGGTGATGAGTGTTCATAAATCTTTTACATATACATAAGAGTATATAAATCCAATAGAGGTTATAGCTTTCACTATATGTAAGTATCATGTCTCTCGAGTCTCGAGTCTCGAGGAAACACGTTATGCCGATGCGCCTTTAAAAAGTGGGCAGGGACATTTAATGTGGGCTGCCAATATGTGTGTTTGAAAAATGAAGTTCCTTTTTTTTTTGTAATGAACAACGTGTAGTTTGTGGGCTATGCTCATTGATTATGATATGCAGGATGTTAGGCCGTTCAACTAACAATTCTTCGGCGATTTCTGAACTCAATTGATTAGGGTTAGTCAGCTACTCGGCCTTTTTGGGGTTCGGCTCTTGATGTGTTGTAATCTGATATGATGTTATTTTGATATCATTTTGTAAAATAGACCTTTATAATCATTCTAACATAGATATAACTCTAGTTCAATAAACTAACTCAAATTTGAAATAAACAAAAAATGGAGAAATATTTTGGTTCATCAATCGGCTCAAAGTTATACATTCGAAACCTTGAAGTTGAATCAGATATCAAAACTATAACACCGGATGTGAGCCTCTTCGGTGTGAATATCTTATCTTCAAATCCCCTTATCAATCTGAAGATACCTTCTTTGAAAGTAAAAATCCTTGATCAAATAAACTTACTATTGAAAGAAGGAGAACTTTGTCTGGTTTTAGGAAGACCCAAACAATCAAATACTGAATTATTAAGAAAAATTGTAGAGCATTCAACTACCAATAATGACACTGTTTTCAGAACTGAGATTGAATCTTTCAATCAATTAATCTTCAATGGTGAGGATGATTTGCATTTTCCACATTTATCAGTTAAACAAACACTTGATTTAGCGATAGGTTGTAAGCTTGATGATCATTTCACTCAAGAGTCAAAAGATCAATTGATTAGTGAATTATTAGAAACGTTCCATCTTTCACATTCCCTTAACACCAAGATTGGCGATGGTGAAGTTGTTAGAGGTGTTTCAGGAGGTGAAAGACGACGTGTATCAATCATCGAAGCACTATTAGCAAATGGATCCATTACATGTCTTGATAATTCAACAAGAGGATTAGACTCTACAACAGCTCTAAATTACTTGATAAGCTTGAAAAATATGGCTGACCATTTCAATAAAACTTTCATATGTACTTTGTATCAAGGATCTCAAAGTATATTTGAGCAATTCGATAAAGTACTTGTGCTATACAATGGGAAACAAATATATTTTGGTCCTTCTAAAGATGTCGAGTCTTATTTTGCTAAATTAGGTTATGTTAAAAGAAATACTAGACAAACCACAATGGAGTTGATTGATTTGATATTAGATGATGCTATCCCATTCAGTCATAAAGTTGATATAGTAGATTGCAGGATGTCAAACATACCAAAAGAAGCACATGAATTCCATGAAAGATGGATATGTAGTGAAGAGTTCAATATGTTAACAACTGAGATCGATGAAGGAATCAAAGAAGCATCAATTAAAGGTACTATTAAGAAATCAAGAGCAACTTATCAAGTGGGAATCGTTAAGCAGTTTACTTCCTGTTTCAAGAGAACTTTTGCAAACAATATGAATAATTACCTGTATTATGTCATTCAAACTACATCGTTCATGTTTTTGGCTGTCTGTATAGGTACTCTATTTCTAAGGTTGAAGATGAATACTTTGGGATCATTTGCTAGAGGTTCAGTTATGTACTTTTGTTTATTGATGTATTGTTTCATTGCTGTATCTGAAGTTCAAAAGAATTTTGGAAATGCTTTGATTATTAACAAACAAGCCAAAAACTACTTGTTTTATAGACCTTCAATTGAATCACTTGCTGATATTCTAGCTGAGATTCCATTCAAGTTGATTGGTATGTTTTTCTTTATTATTATTTTTTATTTCACAGTTGGGTTAAAATCAAGTGCTGGTGGATTTTTTGGATTTTGGTTATTTTTATTCATTGGCACGTTATCAATCAATCAATTATTCCATATGATATCAAGACTTAGTGGGACTGTTGCTATTGCTAATTCAATATCAGGTTTGGTATTATTATGGCTTGCTATGTATGCTTCATACGTTGTTCAATTGAATAAAATGAAAGTATGGTTTAAATATTGGTTGGCTTATACAAATCCATTAATGTATGCCTTTGAGTCAATGATCACCTTAGAGTTAAATGGTCAGATTATGGATTGTAATAATATAATACCTAGTGGTTCATTCTATGATTCAGTTGCTACAAGTAATAAGATATGTGCTTGGGAAGGTGCTACTTTGGGTAATGATTTCGTTAGAGGTGAAGCATACTTGAGCTCTTCTTTTGGTTATTCTTTTAGTCACGTCTGGAGAAATTTAGGTATATTGATTGGGTTTTTCATTGGTTTTGTTGTTTTCGAATTGATTGGTTCAGAAGTTCAAAGCTCATATCAAGTTAATGGCCCTGCAAAATTGATCGCACAGACGATCAAAAAGGGGAAAATAGTTTCTAAATCTGCTGCTTATGATGATGATATGGAGAAGAAATTTCATATATATGAGGAAAAAGATGATGATCCCATCGATTGTCGTGCTGTTCATATGTGGAGTGACCTATCATATACTTTAGATAATGGGGTCACACTTATTGACAAAGTTAATGGGTTTATCAAGCAGGGAGAATTCATTGCATTGATGGGAGCATCAGGTGCTGGTAAAACAACCTTGTTAAATACAATTTCAAAACGGTTCAAACAAGGTAAGATTAGTAATGGTTCCGTCTCAATAGATATAGATACGATTGCATATGTTGAACAACAAGAGTTGTTGATTGATCAGCTAACAATTAAAGAACTTTTAACCATTCATTTGAAAGTCAAAAGTTTTGAAAATGATGATCCATACATTGAAAGAATATTAGAACTGTTAGGGTTGAAAAGTTATGAGAATTTTCGTATTGTTGGATTGAATTTAGAACTTCGTAAGAGAGTTAGTCTTGGTATTGAACTAGTTTCTAAACCTCAAGTATTGTTTGTTGATGAGATAACATCTGGAATGGATAATATCTCGGCTTATAATATCATCAAATGTTTGAAAGATCTTTGTAACAATGCTGGTATTTCTATATTGTGCACTATCCATCAGCCTTCCCCAACGTTGATTGAGCAATTTGATAAAATTTTATTGTTGAAAAAAGGTCGTCAAACTTATTTTGGACCTGTTGATGGAATATTATCCTACTTTGAAAATTCTAAAGATGAGTACGGTAATGATTCTGTTGATGTTAGGCCATGTGGTGAGAATGAAAATATTGCTGATTATATTATCGATTTGATGAATGAAGATATTGATTGGTATAGCAGATGGATCAATTCCAATGAATATAAATCGATGATTGAGATACTTACAAAAACAGATTCCACTGTGAAAAGTTATCAGACCAACATACCATTGAATCAATCTACAAAAAGAGCAATATATTTAAGACAACTAATTTTAATATTAAAGAGAACTTATCTTGAACAAACAAGAAACGAAAATTATATACTTTCTAAATTGTTGCTATTCATAGTAAGTGGATTATTCGTTGGGTTCTCATTTTGGAAAGTTGATCATTCTGTTAAATCGTTACAGTCTTCAATGTTTGCTATATTCATGATACTTTGCGTTAGTTCACCTTTGATGCATCAAATTCAAGATCGATGTAATTTTGCTAAAATTTTATATGAACAAAGAGAAAGTAGATTATATCATTGGTCTATTCTTCCATTATGTCAATTGATAGTTGAAATTCCATTATCTATTCTGGGAGCAACTTTATCATTTCTTACTTTTTATTTTACTTGGGATATCAATTCGAATTCAAATAGAACTGGATTATTTTATCTAACTTATGCTATAATGTTTCAGTTATATTATGTTTCATTTTCGATTGGTGTATTATATATATCACCAAGTTTGATGCTTGCTGGTATATTTGACTCGTTATTATTTTCATTTTTGGTTGTTTTTTGCGGTGCTATGCAACCTTTCGCTTTGATTCCTTCATTTTGGAAGTATACCGTTTATTATGAATCTCCATTTACTTATTTTCTACAGAATCTAATGAGTATTCTGTTTGATGGTAGAGCTGTTATATGCGATAATGATGAATATGCTTTACTAAGTCCTCAAATGGGATTAAACTGTGGCGATTATATGAAATCATACATCGCTGATAAAGGAGGTTATTTGAAAAGTGCAACACAAATTGCATTTTGTACTTATTGTTCCTACGCAAGTGGTGAAGAGTTTACAAGACAAATAAATATGAAATACAGTCAAGTTTGGAGAAACTTTGGGATATTTTGGATCTATGTTGTGTTCAATGTTATTGCTATGCTTATTGGATATTATGTTACTTTGAAGTTCAAGTTCAAAAGGGGATCTTTTGCAGCTGAGTAGTGGTGAATCTATACTACGTACTACGTAGATATATTTAATACTAGTAATAAATTACATAACCGTATGAATATAATACTGATAACACCTTTACACTTCAAACGAAGCCGAGTTCGGACTTTTCAAAAAATCGGATTCGACTTCGGTGATTGTTGCAATTTGATTAAGTAATCAGTAGTGTTTTAGTATGCTGTGTCTTATGTCATCAGGATATTTGGCTGCGCTGGTTGGTGGTCAGCGAGACAGTCAGACAGCCAGGCATTGGATCTCTCTCTTTCACTTTCACTCCTGCAATGGTTACAGACTCTCTCTCTAACATACACACACATACACACACAGGCACACAGATACTCACAGTTAATATATTGATTGTTTTGTCTTTTTAAGAAGAGTTTTGAACTAATTGCTTTCATTTCAGTATCATTGCATCCATACATCACTCTCACAATCATAATGTTAAGAAACTTTGGACTAACTTCAACTAGAAGATCTGTTAATCTATTCAGAAGCTATGCTACTGCTGGCTCATCTTTCACTGGTCAATTCACCGGTAAGCCAAATGAAAAAGGTTTATATACCGTTACCATGATCCCTGGTGATGGTATTGGTCCTGAAATTGCTGAATCAGTTACCAAGATTTATGCTGCTGCAGAAGTTCCAATTGAATGGGAATCAGTCGATGTTACTCCTTCTTTAATCAACGGTAAGACAACTATTCCAGCCGATGCCGTTGCTTCAATTAATAAGAATTTGGTTGCTTTAAAAGGTCCTTTAGCTACACCTGTTGGTAAAGGTCATCAATCCATGAACTTGACCTTAAGAAGAACTTTCAGTTTATTTGCTAATGTTAGACCTTGTAAATCTGTTGAAGGTTTCAAGACTCCTTATGATGGTGTCGATACTGTTTTAATCAGAGAAAACACTGAAGGTGAATATTCCGGTATTGAACATGAAATTGTTCCAGGTGTTGTTCAATCAATCAAATTGATTACTAAAGAAGCTTCTGCTAGAGTTATCAAATACGCTTTCGAATACGCTAAGTCTGTTGGTAAGAAAGAAGTTTTAGTTGTTCACAAAGCTTCAATTATGAAATTATCTGATGGTTTGTTCGTTGAAACCGCTAAAGAAATCGGTAAAGATTACCCAGACATCAAGTTATCTTATGAATTATTAGATAACACTTCTTTGAAATTATGTGCTGATCCATCCGATTACAAGAAATTGGTGATGGTTATGCCAAACTTGTATGGTGATATCATGTCCGATTTATCATCTGGTTTGATTGGTGGTTTAGGTTTAACTCCATCTGGTAACATGGGTGACAAAGTTTCTATCTTTGAAGCTGTCCATGGTTCCGCTCCAGATATTGCTGGTAAAGGTTTAGCTAACCCAACTGCTTTATTATTATCTTCTTGTATGATGTTGAGACATATGTCTTTGAACCCTTACGCTGATAAGATCGAAGAAGCTGTCTTGAAGACTATTGCCTCAGGTGCTGAAAACAGAACCAAAGATTTGAAAGGTTCCGCTTCAACTTCTCACTTCACTGAACAAGTTATCAAGAACTTGTAAATCTAGAAAGTTTGACGTTGATGTTAATTTTGAGTTATCATATATAAAAGCAAATACAAACTAGAAGTATTCTAATCATTGATTCATCACTATTATAGAATTTGAAATTTGAAATTTAAAAATAACTTAAAAAATAACAATAAATAGTATATAGAAAAAGAGTCGATTGGTTTTGTTGCTTACAAATTTGTATCTCTTTTGTCCCTGTTATTTTCATCCTAACTTATTATTCTTATTATTCTTATTATTCAACCCTTATTCGACCTTATTTAAACACTTGAAGACTATATTCCATCTTAACCAAATCAGCTTTGAAGAGTTGTTAATCAATTATGTAATCAGCACCGCCTCTATACTTAGATATATATCTACAAGTTGCTCGAGTCTTATCTACTGAGAACCCTTGAAACCTTTGTTTAAAGAGATAAGTAGGTCATGTACAACAAATGAGCTCAAGTGATATTATATCTAGAGTATGGGACGGTACCCTTAATGTTAAGTTCACATTGGATCCTCTTCAAACGTTACCCTTAATCAACTCCCCAGATAATGAAATAGATATACCTATTGCTGAATATTATACAACCATTCCTAGAAACTCATATCTACACTCCATTTTACCAGATTTATTGAATTTTTTCAAAACAAATTTGAAAAATCCATTGTTATATGATGTCAATGACTGGTGGTTTGAGTTTGAAAGTGTTCCGTTAAAATGGAATTTGCCTGTCGGTTTACTATATGATCTTACAACTGTTCCAGATGATGGTTCAAAATCATTGTTCAATTTACGTGAAGGAGATGTTTGGGAGATCATGTTGAAACACGATAAATACCCTGTGGAGTATATCATACCAATAGATCCACCTTCGGATGCCGAATTTTTGAAAAACTATTGGATAAACCAACTGAAAGAGACATGCTATATTCTGAACGGTTCTAGTAAAATAATGATGAATATGCCTAAAGCTCAAACTGATCGTTTCTTCAAATCAATGATTTTAAGAGATTCATTATTATATGAAACTATGTTTAGAAAACTACTTCCTGATAATATAGGAAATCTGAAAAATCTACCTATCAAAATTCATTTACCTCTTTCAAATAAAGTATTACAGCCCATACTTACAGGGGTGACAAGGAAACTCACATTGGGTAAATTGCTACAGGATACCGTTCCTGACTTGTTCCCTTCAACACTGATGTACACTATAGCTTATCCTATAAGTCATGGAATAGTTTTACCTTTGGACTCATCGATAGTGGATTTATATATAATGATGAAATATTTAGATAGTTTTCTTCATATCTCTATCAAAATGATTACGAAAAAGGAATGAAGCTGCATTTTGACTGTAGTTATTGCTATTATTTATTATTTATTGTTTATTATTACTACTTTGCTTATTAAAATTGCATTTATCTTTTGATTCAAATTCTATTCTTCTATATTAACTTGATGTTCAAATTCTATTCAGGAACATCAAACTTGGCCTGTAACCAACATCTATACATCTTCAGTTGCTTCTTTCTATTCACTAGCAATCTCTTGTCTGTACCAATCTTATTCTCGATGAACTTATTCTCTCCACAGAACAGATCTCTTAATTGCTCTTCTGTAAAGAAATACACTCTAGTTCCGTCACCTCTGACGTAGAAATTATCTTCTAACAATCTATTCTTTTTAAATCTAACTTGAGCTAAATCATATCTACCATAATCTCTAAACAGAATATGACCACCAGGTGCCATCATTTTCAAAAGATTTTGAATTGCATCTTCCCATTGATTTGGACTCAAAGCTGAAAAAACAAAAACCATAACTGCAATATTGATTGAATGGGGTTTGATATTCTCGGGTAGTTGTAAATTCGGGTTAGCTAAATCCCAAACTGATGCATTAACAGTTGGTTGATTTTCATTATATAGAGGGTTTTCTTTAACTAAATTAATTGCAACTTCAGAATAATCGCAACCATAAAGTTTCAGATCTGGGTTTTTATTCTGTTGTAAAATTGGGAATAATGTATTTCCTGGTCCACATCCGATTTCTAAAATGCTTTGTGGACCCGCATCTTGTTTAGTAGCTTCATATAACGATGGGAATTCAATCTGTAGCCACTTTCTATCCTTGAAAAAATTCTCCCTATTATTCTTATAAAAAACATCCCAAAACTTTGCTGGATTTGAATTAAATACTTTCTTATCAAATTCAGAGACCGGTGTTTCTTGTTGTTTCTTGATTTTTTCTTCAAACTCTAGTAGTTGTTCATCATCCCAATCAACGTTATCCCTGTATTTTTGCAAAAAATGTTAGATTTATTAGTCAGCATGCATAAACTTCTTTGAAAAAATAAATTACTTACCAAGCATTGTAGTTAAAGACTTCCTCTTCGTTATTTAAATACCTTTGACCAAAATCAAAGGGAGAGTCTCTTCCTAGCCTTGATTCTAGAGCGGGTTTAACTTCCTTCAACTCCACATTGTCGCCAGCTTGTTCGCTCATGGTACAATATATACTTCAAGACAGTCAACAATAGCGGGTGACTTGTGTTTTCCTTTCAAATCAATATCGTTACCCCAGCTATTATACTTAGTTACTATAATGTCAAGAAACAATCAGATTGAAAATTTTCAGACTTTACGGCTGTGCAAATGAAAAATATAAAATATAAAATTGAGGCTGTGCACTACTAGATATTTCCCCAAGAACTTCCCAATGCGGAAATAGCTACAGGACAGCCATCATTTCATCCCTTCGTTTTTTGGTGTATTTGATGGGTAGCCACCTAATTTCGACGGATACCTCGGCGAGGTGTTGAAAATCTTCATGGTAAGAGCTGACTACATTCTTCTAAAGTGCATTTTTAGGATCTACCTCTTCAATCTACTAAGCTTTTCTTCCTTTACAGTTCATCTATTAACAAGCCATTGAAATAAAAAGATATAATTATGAGAAAATTCAAAGGTGAAAAGATTGTAATGGGAAAAGATTTTCTGGATCCGATGGATATTTCTTCCATTAAGGTTGATATCCCTTTGCCTGAGTCAAAGAAACCAAGTGAAGAAAAGATTTCACATTATAGGCGAATTAGCAGAGACTTCCGTTTACAAGGAGTAACTAGTCTTTCAAGTTTGAAAGAAAACGATTTCAAACCTCCTAGCTTCCCAAGTCAAAAATCCGAGTTTCCACAAAGAAAGCATCAAAGCTATTCACAATATCAAAGTTCCGGCAAATTAGATTTTCCAGAGCCTCCACGGAGATTCACACTTGATCCAGCATTGTTGAGTGACGAAATAAAGATTCCAAGTAAGAAGACTCAACCTGTTAAATCTCCATTACAAGAGCAGTTCTCGGTATCACAACAAGAAGCTTACTCAAAACCTTTGCCACCAGTTCAAGCTGCAGATTTTATTCCAGAAAGTTCAATAAATCGTGAGCCACCAACAGATTCAAAATCCTCTATCTATTCCCTCAATAGTGAGTCCAAAAAGTCAGTCACTTCACTAACTACATCGTTGATTGAAAAATATATGAATATGGAGAGCTCTTTAGGAGTTAGAGAAGATGATGCAAGTAATAGTGATGATATATACCATCGTAAGCCACAATCAACTTCAGATGATAGCAGTATATCTTTGTTTTCATACGTCAACTCCAACTCAAGTGCAAATGGTCTTGCGTCTTCATCGTCATTGGACGATCTATCAGCTCCTATTCCTTTGGCTACATTTCCAGTCTCTAAGCCACTTCCTGACTTACCTATCGAATCAATTAATCAGTTTGAAATTAGAAACTATGATTTACAACATGAAAAAGTTGAAATCATTGATAAATCAACACCACCAAAACTACCTATCCATCATCATATGAAAGTTGAACTACAAAAAAAGAAATCACAAATGAAGAAAAATTTGGAGGTTGAGATTCCAAAAGATACTTCTGTATTTACCAGGACTCCAACAAGAATAAGGAAAGTATACGGTAAAATGCCAGTAATGGAAAGTCGTGAAAATAAAATAGAGGAAAAACAAAGATCTACATCTTTACAATATTTACAAAAGGCAGGAATTGAGCCATTCATGTTAGGTGGGTATCAGGAAACCAACAAGTTGAAAGTTATAAATTAAAGTTGGATGGATATGTACATACATATATATATATAGGAAAAAGTTATAGTTGTGCAATATATGAGTTATTTATGAAAATATCAGTAATTAAATCCTTCTAATTGGCATCTCTCATTCCGAGTCTAGCTGATTTGAATCTACTAATTTTGACTTCTTCAGTAGGTTCAAATTCCAGTTCTTGATCTGATTTTTTAAATCCTCCATTGAATTGATGAATCATTTTGTTTCTCAACCTTGAATAATCAACAGCAACGTTGGTGGTCAATACGGTATCATCCAAAGTGATATCAAATTCATCATCAGGAATGCTGTTTTCTTGTAATAGTTCATCAGGATCACGCTCAACGATCTTATCCAACAAAACAGGACCTTGGTCGTTATTATCTTCTTGTTCCCCTTCTTCTTCTTCTTGTTTGTCCAACTCTTCTATCTTCTCGTTGGACTGAGGCATTCCATTAGTGTAATTCGCAGAAGCTGCCTTTGCCTCAACTGCAGTATTATGCTCTTCAAAATCTTTGAGCTCTTCAATCACTTGACCTTCAGTCTCAATATCATCGTCATATAGTCCTAAAACGTATGCCTTTGCCATTGTATCCATGTCATCTTGAAGAGTTCTATAATCTAAAGTCGTATTCAATGCTTCCAATTTAACTTCAGCATCTCCATTTGTAACTTTTTGTTCTGGTTGACTAGCCTCGGTGAACTGTGGCCTCTGTAACACAGCTGATGTTCTACCATAGTCTTTGGAATCGCTGTCCAACTCCTCAAGCAACTGGCTATCTTCATCATCGGATACTGTTTCTCTTATATCTTCAAAATCAGCATCGTTATATTCAGGATTGGTTATTAGTGGGTTGACTTCTTTAGGAACTGAAATTGGAACTTGACTTTTTGTTTTCTTTGTTGGCTTTCCAACTTTCAAAGAGCCCAATTTGGAATCAGATGCAAATTTGGAGAGACGTGAAAGAGAAGAAGAACTATTTTCTGGGCTGATGGAAATACTAGTCTTGTTCTGTTTTGTTTCTGAACTCACTTCAGAAATGATCGGACTCTGTTCAATGCCTACGGAGTTGGATGTAGACGTAGTGGTAGTCGTTGCTGTGGTTGTAGTTGTGGATTTTGGAGGTTCCCTTTTTGTGATTGGTCTTGCTAGTCCCGCTTTGAACCTCGATGGTTTTTTTGAACTAATCTTGACTAGTCCATCTTTAAAGTTATCTTGTAGTTGAGTTTTTGGTTTTAAAGGTTCTGTTCCATTCACTTTTGATGCTCCCCTGCTGATTGCACCCATTGGACTAACCGGTTCAGCATCAAGGATATTTCTTTCAACTATATCTGCTATCACTTGGTCTTCATCTGTCTTATCTGTAGATGACTCAGTCTCCTTGGAAGGAGTCTTAGTCTCAATTGGAGCATTATGTCTAAGTTGTCTTGAAAGCTTGAATTGAGAGGTTCTTGAGTTGCCATTTTCAGCTTCTGATTTTCTCAAATCATCCCATATGTTCTCAATTTCTTTAACCTCATTCGTTTCTGAGAACTTGACAGATTTTTTAGGCTTGATAGCTGTTCTCTTTTCAGAGTTTGTTGTATTGTCTGAGGGAAGACTTGAAGTATCTATTTGTTTTTCTACTATTTCCTCATGAACTTTTTCTATCACTTTCTCTGTGCCTTGTTTCTTTGAATTTCTCATCTCTTGGATCTGGGCCCAAAACAGTTCCTGTGCAGTCTTGGGCACAATTCCAGCCTTGGAGTCGTTGAAGTAGGTAGCATCATCATCATCTTCTTCTTCATCTTCTTCATCATCATCCTCTTCAAAGTCCCATTCTTCGTCATCGGCATATTGTTTATATTCAAAATCTCCGTTTTCTTCTTCATTATCAAGAACATCGTCAGCCAGCACTTCCAAGACAAGTAGATCATCAGGATCAATAGCAGGGGAATGTTCTTGCTTCTTTGATGTTGACTTTTCGGTTTCATCGACAGTTTTGGAAGAATGTTCGGTCTTGATTTCAGATTGTTTGGCAACAAGCTCACCAAATCCCATATCTTGTAACAACTCCGTTATTTGATCTTCATTGACATCCTCGTCCTCATCGTAATTAGTATCATTTGTTTTATCGTTCGTAGAAGTTGATGGCTCCTGTTGCCTTTTATTCAAAACTGTTTGTTTAGCGGTTCCTTCTATGACAATACCATTCTCATCTAGATCTTCTCTAATCATAAACGGGGTGAACTCATCTGTAGCATCATCTGTAGCTTCATCTGTAGGTTTATCGGAGGGTTCATCTGTAGGCTTAGTAAAATCAGCATGTGTCACATCAGTTATCTTTTGCTTTTCGTTAGATGATGAAGAAAAGGTTCTCTCAATCTCTTTATTGGTATCCTTTTCAATACTTGACTGTATTTTGTTCATCAATTCTAGGTTAGAATCTTGGAACGGTTTGATGTCTCTCGAGACTACATTATCATCATCGTCTAACTCCTCTCTTATCTCCATAACTGGAAGTTCCGTGTCATCGTTTACCGTTCCTTGACTCTTATCTTGTTGTTTTTGTTGTTGATCAAGGGAGTTAAGTTTAGTTAGACTTTCAAAGAGATCAACTAACTTCTTTCTAGACGATTTTCTCTCATTTATTTCCTTGTCTAATATCTCAACTCTCTTTTTAAGGTCTATCAGTTTTTCCTTATAGTAATTGAGTTCTTTGGTTGACTCTTTCTCAAAGATGTCACTGTTATTATTGCCTTTGAATTCAGATAGTTTCTCATTTTTGAATTGCTCAGCTAGGGAAATGAAGGTTGGCAAGTGGTTAAGTTCAAACTCATGTAGTTGTTTGGTAGCAACAAGGTTATACAGGATCGAGTCTATTATGGACAATTCGGATTCCATCTTGGATAGCTGATAAGTATCAATCTTTGTGATAATACAAACAAGAAGTTTCAAATCATCGATATTAAAATATCCATAAAATTTGAAAATAAAAAAAAATTTCAAATTATTTCGCTATGACAAATCAGAGAGGTATTTCAATCTTTATCACTTTTCTTTACTCTTTGGCAATCTTATCTTGCTTGTTAGAGTCAAATAGAACCAAAGATTACTAGTTAGATATGCCTCCGTATGCACAAGTTGTGATAGGACCTCCCGGTGCTGGAAAATCTACTTATTGTTTAGGTATGAATCAGTTTTTAAACTCAATTGGTAGAAACTCACTGATTGTTAATTTAGATCCAGCTAATGATCGTTTACCTTATTCTTGTACTATAGATATCAGAGATTTTGTCACGTTAGAGGAGATTATGGATGACGAAAACTTGCAGTTGGGTCCAAATGGAGGATTGATGTATTGTATGGAAGTTTTTGAGGAAAGTTTACAATTCTTTATTGATAAAGTTAAAGAGTTACTAGAACTAAGTTTGGATGGACAATCCACTTATATATTGTTTGATTGTCCTGGTCAAACAGAATTATTCACAAATAATCCCATTTTTTCCAATATCTTTTCAAAACTTATGAAACAGCTTGATTTCAGATTTTGTGTTGTTTCATTAATTGATTCTATAAATTTGACTATACCATCACAATATATCTCATCATTACTTTTAACTCTTAGATCAATGTTACAACTAGATTTACCACAAGTTAATGTCATTTCAAAGATGGATCTTTTGAAGCAATACGTTGTTAGTGATCAACAAGATAAACAAGAACGCAAAAAGAGAGGAGAAGATATTGGGAACGATGAAGGAGGATTGCCTTTCAACTTACAATATTATACAGAAGTTCAGAATTTACATTACTTGATACCATATCTTCGAACGGAAAATAATCAAAGGTCACATTCATTTTTCAATGAAAAATATGAAAAATTAACAACTATGATAGCTGATTTAATAGAAGATTTTGGATTGATAGATTATCAAGTTTTATCAATTGAAGATAAAATTTCAATGATCAATCTTTTATCAATCATTGATAAATCCAATGGTTATTGTTTTGGTACAAATGAGTTAGGGGGGGATTCCATTTGGTCTGAAGCTATTAGACAATCATCAATGGGTTTCATAGAGGATATCGATATTCAAGAGCGATGGATTGATGAAAAGGAAAAATGGGATGAGTTGGAAGATGAAAAACGTAACGAATTAGTTGAGTATTTCCAACAGAAAAATGGAAAGTCCAGTGATACTGAAACAGAATGGGAAGAAGCTTTACATGAATGGGAAAGCAAGAATGGACGCACTAAAAGTAGTGATAACAACAACAAAAACTAGTTAGTGCTTGTATATTTTACTTGTATGTATATGAACAGAAAATTATTCAGAAATAATGATTTTCGAACCTATGTAAAACCTAGGAATGAACAGTAGCCTTTATTGGGTATATATTAATATGTATGTAACGTTATCTAGCTTTTCAATTCTAACTCGGCAGCTTTGATCAAATTGGTTGTTTCTTCTGATGATTCACCGACTTCAGACTTCAAATATTCTTTCAAAGAGGTTAAAATTTCTTGAATTTTACCATCAATACTAGGTAAGAGTCTTTTTGTTTCATCTCTGATCTTGATAGCATTTTTCAAAGTATATTCCAATTCTTCGTTACCTGGTTCTCCAACCAATTGAGCCTGGTATTTGATGATGGTTTGATCTGATTCCTCAACTTCTTCTTGGTAAAGTTTTTTTTCTTTCAAGAGTCTTTGTAAAGCACTTGACTTTATTTGTAATTGAGAAGGAGCCATTGTTGAACGTTTATGTGAATGGATACAAAACAAAACACGTCTGGATCAAAGTTGAAGTATACAAGACAAGACAAGACGAAACAAAAATAAATGCTGGAATATTTTATGAAAACACTTCAACACGCGTTGTTAGCAACAACAAAAAAAAGTAAATGCCTCTTGCCAGAATTGAACTAGCGACCTTTGCATTACAAGTGCAACGCTCTACCACTAAGCTAAAGAGGCCAAAGATAAGGTTTTTGAGTTGTAGTTTGTATATCAATTAGCAAAGAAATTTTTTTCCAAAATTTGAAACAAATTCGTCTACATAAAAATGATTCTCTCTACAACTCAACCCACTCTCCTTACGGACAACCGTTAAGCTGATAAGGATAAGTAGATTATAGATTTATATAAAATACATAGTTTCTATCGAGATGACTGCTCTATTGAGTAGGCGAAGGATTTATCCTCATCGAGAATATATTTATTATTATTATCGAGGGCGGGGGTGATTCGTTAGTAGCATCACAGGTATCCTCGTACGTTCTTAGGTCACTAGTTAAAGAGACAAAGTACTAAGTACGATTCACAGTTAAATGGATACCTCCCTCATGCTGTTATAGGTAAGAACCTTACCGGTTAAAGTTAACTTACTATCTAATACTTGATTGTGGTTGATCTTGGAAACTGTGTAACACTAATGATTGTTTAGAATAAAATTGTGGTAATATTCACCTATATATTAATTAAACTTCCGTGGATTCATGAAAATGAATAAACAGATTAAAAGATAAAAATTGGGAAACTATGGACTATTTATGTTATTCTTCTAAACAGCAGTTTCATCTACATTCCGTTCAACCGTAAGTCTTCAACAAATCGGATCATCTAANTCTACTTTACCGTCCTATACCATTGTTAACTACCATTAAAGCAAACCAACTGAAACAGATAAATACACAAAATGAAACAGNCAAATAAGTAATGTAAACACTTGAACAATAACAGCTGAAATTCGTCTTATAAATTAAGGTTTGGTTGCTAACTAGCAGTTGTGTGTAAACATAAAAAGGGAAAATATTTCCTAATAAGTAATTTCCGCCTTGAGCCATATAATATAAGAAATGATGCAGCAGTCTATAATATAATCTTCTTGAATCAACATACCACAAAATGGACATCAACTATATGTAGCAAATATCCCAGCAGCTTCAATATGGAGGTTCTGACAATTATTATCATTATTATTATTAAAAGATCTCTTGATAGATATTTTCACTCAAACCAACCTCCCAATCCATCAAGTCAAAGATTGGTAGGTCTCGATGATACACACGNNNNCAGCTTTTTGTTCCATCCACCCTCATCCTTTAGTTCAACCTCCCAAGTTTCTTCTCCCATTCAACGCTCAGACACTTATTTCTCAACTCCTTGGCCCACTCCCAGCCCCAACTACTCCACACTATCATCCATGTTTGCAGCCTGGTATGAGATAACTTCAGGTATAGACCAAAGTGATAATTTAGTGCAAATTCATCCATCAACTCTGTCCACATACAAGCTCTCCTTAGAATCATCTATACCCACACTACATCAACAACTTTTTTCCAATCTCATTGACAATTTCGATGGTAAACCTCTATCCTTACCATCATTTAGTCATACATCAATGCGATTCCACACCCAATTTTCTCCTCAAATACCCATCGCAACTTATTGGAAAGATCACCACCCAGCTACCAACTCAGAATGGACATCCTTCTTCAAATGACTTGGTTCTAAAAGATCAGTCTTCCCTCATTTTACGGAATGGCATTACCATCTACAAATAGGGTCCTTAAACTACAATTTCAGGGGCCCTTGTCAATTCTATGGAGGAGTACAACACTCTTTCTTCAATTGTTCAGGAACTGAACTCCTGTGGAGTTGAGCATGCTCTCTCCCCATCAGTTATTTGTCCCTCACTTCTCCTATTTGCAATAGTAATCTTTCCATTATTTGGGTTTGTCAGAACTTCCACTATATGATTACTATGTAATCATGATAATTGAGGTCCATTTTAGGTATTATTGATTCATGAATATTTCAGGTATATGACTCTGCATATGACTCATCTTTATCCCACTTTGATAATGGGTAACACGCTAGCTGAAATTGGGTAACCCACTAATTACCACATTTATACAAATTAGGGAGCACATGGAATGTGAATGACAGAGGTACGCGGAATAAATGGAACGAGACACCGTTTCTTTTTATATTGTGGGATTACATAAATATCTGTAGAATCCCAATTTTACTAACTCATTCTTGAGTAACTCTTTTCAGAAGAAGGGAGGAAGTTTTATATTTTATTTATGACTATATAGGTGAATAATATCTTGTCAATATTATTTGAAACAATCATTAGTGGACCATAGTCTACAGATCATTACCAAGTATAAACGGTAGTTAAGTCAACCTTATCGAGGGTAAGTGTGATTATAAAGTTAAAGCATCACAGGTATCACCGCCCGTTCGTAGGTCGCTAGTTGAAGAGACGTAGTACTGGAGACGGTTCACAGTCTGGTTGATACCCCCCTCACGCTGTTATACTTGAGTGCCTGTATTAGTAGGATTCCATAGGCTCTATCAACCATAAACCACTTTAATCCCTAAAACCATTTGCAACTACCTTTGAATCCTTTTTGATCTTGACACTTTTTGTATCAAAATCGACTTGATATCCATCATCTTGTAAACACCCAACTGAGATCAAATTTTCAGCATTAGGAACAAGTAAAGCATCATTTAAAACAAAATTACCAGCATGTGCTTGTCCCTTTTGATGAATATATTCTTTGGAATTGATCGTATTGATTGTCATTGATGAGTTTTTCAGGTTGCTAAAATAAGTTTGGTCATTGATTACGTGATTTGAAGCTCCTGTGTCAACAACAAAATAGTTCACATAACCTTCATTCGTGACCGAATAAATTTCAGCGGACTTTGTGATGTTAACTTTTGAAAAAGGACGAGCAGGATCGTATCCATCGTCATCAGATTCCTCTTCATTCATTATTTTCAAACGTTTGTTTGTTTCTATGTCTTGGTGTTGGAAAAAAAACTTGTCTTCTTAGTCTGAGTCACTGTCTTCATACGTTCGTTGCTTAGGTAATTATGATTTTCGTTGAAAGCATATAACTATAAGGAAAATGAAATGATTTTCAACTCAGCTGATCAGGATATCATCACTGATCAAATTAATCAAGCAATTCAAGAAGGTCTGATTAAAAGAAACAAAGGTGGTGAAATTAACCAAGTTGTTGCTAAGAAATACGACAAAGGGAAGAAGACTGACAAGAAATGCTTCAATTGTAATAAAGTTGGTCACTTTGCGAACAAATGCCCTGAAAGATCAAACAACAACAACAATAAAAACAAGAATAGGAACTTCAAGAAGACATTTAGAAACAAATCATCAACTGGACCAAAACAATCTGAAGGTCAAGCGTTTTTAACTTATGAAGACAGTGACTCAGAATATCAATATGAAAACAATTCATATGCAATGAGTTGTTATGTGACAGTTGAAAAAGATTCTGAGGAAGCACAAGATGAACCAGAGGAGGAGAAAATTAAAATCAAAGAAGAAACTCCAGAATTTATTCTGGAAGACCCGAGTTTAAACAAACGTAACTTCTCTGAGGAAAGTGAAGAAGACAAGTTTTTCCTCCAACACCAAACAATAGAAACAAACAAACGTTTGAAAACCACGAATGAAGACGAATCTGATGACGATGGATACGATCCAGCTCATCCATTTTCGAAGGTCAATAGAACACAGTCCGCTGAAATTTATTCGGTCACGAATGAAGGGTATGTGAACTATTTTGTTGTTGACACTGGTGCCTCACATCACGTGATCAATGATCAAACCTATTTCAGCAATATTGAAAACACCTCAATGACGATTAATACTATCAACTCGAAAGAGTATATTCATCATAAGGGACAAGCACATGCTGGTAATGTGGTTTTGAATGATGCTTTACTTGTTCCTGCAAATGGTTTTAGGGATGAAAGTAGTTTATGGTTGATAGAGCCTGTAGAATCATATATATACAAAATTGATACGTATGATGAAATTATGAGCCAACATAAGAAGCTTGGACATGTTTCTTTGAACCAGCTCTACTCCATCTTGGGTGGTAGATATTCTCATCAGAATATCAAACAGGTGTTGAGATTGTGTGAAACATGTGCGAGCAATCGTAGATAAGCACCTCGAATCGGGTGGGTATGAAAGTATATGGCTTTTAATACTTTGAGTAATTGTACTGTAAATATTGAATTTAAGACTTCATTATTATAAAACTTATATAGCTAAAAACCAGATTTGGTTGAGAGCAAATTGACCTCTATTTATATGCCAATTTCTCTTCTGAATATCCTAATTTGTAAAAACCTATTTAATAGAAACTAACTACTTAACTTTCTTATCAATGACTCATACTTGCAGAAGTGCTGCAAAGTTTCCTTATCTGAAACATTAATTAATTTCTCACATAGTGTGTCGCACAGATCTGCGCGGCTGTGTTTAAAAAACTTTTTTGTCGCGCACATCTTATCTTATTCTTGAAAACACCTTATCTTTGAAGACCTGTATCTCTATCAATTCTGGGCCGTTTCTAGTGTTTAATATCTTAAAATGGAGCCAGGAGGCAAGAGAGCATGCCAGGTGTCTATGGCCCAATCTCTACGGCCCAGTGTCTATTGTCCACCGCCTATGGCCCACTACGCATGGTCCACCGTCTATGGCTCGTGCATGTTCAATTATTACAAAAAAAGTTAGTTATCACAAAAAAAGTCACTTATTATACAAAAATTCAGTTATTACAGACAAAGTCAGTTATTATAGAAAAGGTCAGTTATTACAGTAAAGGACAGATCTTCCCGAGAAAGTCGAAGATTTGCGATAAAGTGAATTCTTCCAAAAAACAGACAGTACTTAATAAGAAAAGAAGTTTTATGGGCGATGGTCGGATATTAGAATATAAGTCAACTATTAGACGAAAGGGCAATTATTAAAGTTAAAGTCAATCAATATGAAAAGGGATGGTTTTTTCAACGATGGACCGTTTTTACAGGGATGTCTGATCATTAACGAGAAAGTCGGGTTTTTCCGCTTTGGGTCAATTATTTGTGGCGAAGCTGATTATTACAGATTCGGTCAGATATTAAAAATGAGGTCAATCAAATCAGAAAAAGTCGGTTAATATAGGCTGCGCTATTAATCAAAGAAAAGTCGGTTATATGAGATAATGTCAATTATTAAACACCTGGTTAATTATTATTGACAAAGGTTATTATTTAGAAAGAAGCCAGTTATTAGAGGCAAAGTCAGTTTTTACCTCACAAGGTCAGTTATCATCGAACCCGCTCATAATTCCCGACAAAGTCAGATGTATCCGACAAACTGCTTGAAACTTGTTTTGACTATATATATAATTGTATATAACCATTTGAATTCATATAACTCTATCAGCAGATCTTCTATGAACAGGGCGAGCCGCGCACCCCACTTCATATGCACAGCCCAGATCTGGCTGCTCCATTTACAGCCTACTTTAGCATAAGTATTTAAACTCTTTTTTATAGCACTTTATACTTTGTTGACTTTTAATCAACTTATTCTTTTCTTCTTCTTCCTTAATCTTCTCTATTAAAGTGAAAATCAACATGTTCAACTGGAAATCAATATGTTCAAGTGGAAATTATCAATGGTATAACATTACCGTGGTCCAAGAGAGCCCAAAGAAGCGGGGTTTGCTCAGTGATTAGGATAAGTGTTTTAATGAAAGGGGTATTGAAAGCAACGATAGATTGTCATCAATGAGTCCAGAGTGAGGCGTCTTTATGTATTTTAGCAGAACTGAAATTCTCAAGCTATTAGAGATGACCACTGCAATCGCTGGACTTGAAGGCATCGGCATGGGCGATGCGCTAGGCATCAAAGACGATCTTGAGTTTTCAATACCTTGCAACAGTGTTCTGTGATGGAAAGGTTCCATTGAAGGATACTGATGCGTACCTATGAATAACCATTATAACAGGGCAACAACAAGAATGATTAATCAAGCTTGTTTGAAGAGTAATCCAGAGTGAGGCGAAGGTATGTCTTTCAGTGATTTGAGATTAGTTCCGCTGTCTGATATGGCTGCAGCAGTCACTGGATGTTGAGACATCAGTATGGGAGATGTGTCAGGTACCCTATTTCATCCTTTGGTTATTAATTTGTTCTAGCTTGCGGTTGTTGTCACTATCCTAAAGAAAAATCTTTTTGGTCGAGTTATGTTGCTCTAACGTCTGTGTAACTTCACCAATAGATAACTGAGGTGCTTAGCAAGCTGATAGTGGTTGTTTTGAGGCAAACAAATTTTGGAAGGTAGTTCAAGCTGAAGTTGTATCAGGGACTGGACGTGGTTGAGTTTGAGGTAGACATGGTGGTCATGTAAATGGCAATGTTTCATATAACGTCAGCGAGGAACCTTAGGTAATGGAAGGTTGAAGCAACGCCAGATACCATGGATGGTGTCGAGTTAACACCAAATATCAAACATGAAGTTGTTCCTATAATGTTAGGAATAACATGAGAAGTAATGTTGGCAATATTGGTCAACATACATGCAGAGAAATACGGATGCTGCTATAGTGGGCAATCTAGTTGATGACGAAATGATCACTGGTCCTGTTCTATTTTCAAAATTGATCACGACTTCAAAGTTACAGAGTATGTCGACGAACTTCCAAGTACTGAATCGCAGAAAATCTATATGAAAGAATACACGATCATGATATCCTTTCCTAATACAAGTACAGCAGTAAATAGCGACAAATAGCGACAAACGGCTCTGTACCGATCAAGTCAATCAGAGAAAAATACATGGTCTCTGCCACCGTCTGTCACATTACTGCCACCTGCTGTCTCTATCTGCCACTTCCTAGAAATAGTAATAATTAATATAAAAAATATTTTCAATAGGGTTGAAGTAATGCTCGTCCATTCGATAGAACAATCATCCTGATAGTAACTATCTATTTGTAAAATCCGATGAGCCTGTATCAGCAGAAAATAAGTTCTTTGGAAAGTTTGTGACTTAGAAAGGAAGGTGAATATCCGTAATCATACAAATGCAGTCTGAACGTCATCGAGAGAACAATATTGAGTTCGTTCTCATTGAGGTAAAACAAACCTTCCAAATTTGTCACTACTACCATTATCAAACTAACGAATGGCATTGTCTCTCAGCAACAGTTCAATTTCCTAGCTCTTAGGCAAAGCTTTTGCAGTCGCTCAAATCACAGTCACCGTCATGAGTGGGTTTACTAGGCTCTTTAGATCGTCTTGAACGTTTAGCATCTTGCCACTATAACTTCTCAAGAAAGAGGCTTTATTGTCAAACCATTGACCCACTAAAAATCATCAATGGATGTATCTCATCAGACCGATAGAAAAGATTCAAGTACAAGTATGTAGCATAAGAACTACCTCTCAGGGTCACTTTATTATGTTATGGGTGTCTGTTAATATTCATCGAAAAAACTATAATTTCGTCAAATTTATTCTATCATTATTATACATAACTAATTCGTCAATCTACTGCATCACATTCAACACCTCATCAAGCATTTCATTTCAAAACATCTCCATTAGATAATCTGCTATCATTAGTAAGGTTGATATCAACCATTCCTTGTTTTCCTCGGAGAAACCATTTATAGAAACAAGATCCAAACTCAAGGTTACTACATCCAATCGATTACAGCTTGATGCTTGCTTCAATGATGTGCCGTCACTCACAGCAAGGATTGTTATGTTGCCGTCAAATGCACCCGATTGAAATGAGCTGCTACCTTTAACTCGAATTTCAAGCTGTTTATTGGACAGTCCTAACTTATCCCTTATGTAACTCACAACTTGAGTGAGAGTTGTAGAGTGATCAATCGTATCGAAAGCCATTATAGTGACGAAAGGCATATTCTGTGTGTTTGGAGATTTGAGACACAATCTAACAACGGCTGTATCGTGGCCTTGTATTCGTTGAGAAGATATAAAGTCTACAGCAACATTGAGTATGCTTTCCTCTTTCAAAGAGTCTTTAATCTTTTCAATGATTGCTCCTCTAACCAAATCCACTTCAACTAAAACATTTGAATCAACAGCAAGCTTTTGACCCGGAATCATCATATTCCAATCAAAATGCAACATTTGATTCTTGAACTGAGTTGATAATTGGCCTATTTCTGATTCTAGAAATCGTAGACCTGCTGCAATTCTGGACTTTAAAGCAAACGTTTCTTTGGAAACGTCAATCAGTTGATTCTGATAATAGGATGAAACCTGCCGGGAAATTTGATGCTGATAAGGACCATAAGGGTACGAATAAGGGTAAGGGTAAGGATTTAAGTTAGGATTCGGGTGCATTGGCTGCTGTTGTTGCACAGGCTGATATGGGAACAAGTAGTGATGTGGTTGCTGTAAATATTGACTGGGTGTTTGTAGAGAATAGTTCTGTTGCGTCATGTAAGTCAGTCGCTGGGGAAGCTGTTGAGAAGTTTGCACTTGATTGTCTTCAATGACCGCTTTGTTGGTTTCAAAGTTGGTGTGTTTCATTAGCTGGTCTGCTTGATACACAGATTGAGATACTTGTTGAGAGTTTCTATCAGAGTGAAGCTTTGTTATGGGTTTCGGATCTTTAATTTGATCAATCTTGGGAATCAAAAGAGATAATTCAGGGTTTCTTCTTGTATGCATCTTGAATATATCTGAGAAGTTATCATGATGCACTAGAGCCAAGTGACATAATATTGGGATAGAGTTCCTACCCAATTGAGCCAATTGCTGGTTGTTACTGACATATGGGAACGTGAGTTTGCAATCATTACATGTTGCTAAATCGGATTTAGGCTTGAACGTCACCTTCCTGCTGTCTAAGATATGTAGCTTGACATAATCCGGTATCGACTCGATTAAAGTATCAAGATCTCCAGTATTCATTAGTTGACAATATATCAACACCACCTATACCAACACTAACACCAATACTCAGCTGCACATACATTACATTCCATTCCATTCCATTCCGTGCAATGCTTACTATACTAAACCACCTCTCGGCTACTCAGATTTGAAGACGCCTCAAATCGACCGAAATCGACGCGAAATTGTGAAAACGACGCGCTTTTTTTATTTGTTTTGTTTTATTATTATCTCGCCGGCTAACAAGTCCTTTTAATGACGGGATGAAGGGTTTTCATCTTGCATTCATCAAACTCATTTACTATATTCTGTCCAACTAAGTGACTATTTTGGTTATTCAAGATATATTCATACTTTGCTGTCTCTTCTATACTCGCTGAATCGCATAGTGAACGCTCAATTCCTCTCACAACGTTAACCAGTCAGATTACTGCGCTTAGATCATCTTCATAAGGTAAACAATACTAGCTTTCATATTTAATACATGCACAGATAGAAATTAGCACATGAATCTTACGGAGGATCTTATACATCGCTTTCGAGATTCTGGTGGTGGCTCAATCACTATGACGGACAACAACAGCAGTCAAAGTCTGGATAATAAATCGGCAAAAGATCATCACCCCATATCCGATTGGGGAATAGATGATACCATTGATCCACTGCATGGATCACAGCAGATACCTAGAATGAATATAGGACTCAGCAGCCCCAATGACGCTTTAAGTCAGTTCCTTACGAGTGCAAACGATTTGTATACACCACCGCTTATAACTCCCACAACGTTAGCAACTAAAGAAGACGAGGACCCTTCGTATCTATATGACAGCAGTGACTCAAAATGGCCGGGATACAACGGCCTAATGGATCTTAGTATCAGTGATCAATTTGATGTTAACCATGATGATGATGATGATGATGAAGATGAAGATGGTGGTGACAATGATTGTGATAATTCAACAGTGATACATAGAGTTGCACAAAATAAGACTTTCGATCATCAAGTTAGCTATTACTTTGATAATCAATATACAACGTCAGATAAATACGGTTACACATCGAATTTTGGTAAATATAATTCAATGATTCTTAACGACATACTAGTGATTTACGAGAAACAAAGCCAATACGTGAAGCTCTCTCTTGATAAATTCAAGTTTGAAATAATTGCATCCAGCTTCATGAGTGATAGTGATCATATACATCATAGAAGAAAATCAATGATCAGCAATTCGTCCACAAATCAAAACAAATCAAAAACGACAAGAAACAAGATAGTATTCGACTTGAAAAACATACCATCACATAAGCTGGTTCATTCACATCGATGTCTATTGATATCTAGATCACTCCTATATTTTACAAAAAAACACATACTCACACTCCGATTCCAACATTCTAAGATTTTATTACTATTGGCATTGAACTTTTTTAACATGTATTCAAAAACAAGAGATATAGCTTTGAAATTGTACTCGAGCACTCTAAACAATAGAATAATCGAATTCTTGCAAATGAATGAAACCTTTGATGAGATCACTAGTAAACACATGAAATTGATTCGAAATTCTGCCAACAATCATTTGAATCTTTTGCTTGGAGGAACTGTTTCTAGAATAAAACAAAAAGTAAAGACATCTGATTTGCTAGTTCAAAGTTTATTGAACACTTTAATATTATCATTCAACAACAGACTTCAATATTCGATTCATTTGGCAGATCCTCTACATCTTGAAAGATATTTTAATATATATCAACTTGATTTAGTTGACAAGAATTTGAAATTTATCAATCTACTGAACCAAAGCGCTTTGACAGAGGATTTGATATCTGTTCCTGCATCTCAAAGGTTAAAACCACTACGATTAAGATCACTCTCTGGTGACAGTTCCAATACAAGAACTAATACTAATCCTGATTCCAATTTCAATCCCAACTCTAATACTAATTCATTTACTCAAATGAATCTTCAATGTTCACTAAAACAGCTGTCTACCAATCCTAATAAGCTACTCCAAAACTTTGAAACAATGAGAAGAATATTCATGTGTATCTTACTTTCCATCGTTGAGGAAAGTTCTGAACCACCAGCTCAAAATTCAAAGCACTTCCTCAACCAATGCGCCAGGAAATTCAATATACAATTGCCTCAATGGAGATATTTAAGCATTACAACCCGATTA
Source organism: Ogataea arabinofermentans (assembly GCA_001661425.1). Lineage (NCBI taxonomy): Eukaryota > Fungi > Ascomycota > Pichiomycetes > Pichiales > Pichiaceae > Ogataea > Ogataea arabinofermentans. Next base: position 949,122 of record KV453851.1, read on the forward strand.
TTCATGATAAGCCAATGGCTAAGTCGAATCAATGCGTTGTTTTCTACTCTCATCAAAGAGATGGATGATACTGAGTTGCTAATGAGCTTGGATTTCTTAGAAGATGACACTATCCCACCAATCTTAGAAGATAATGAGGATGAGACTTTCAAAAAATTGATTCATCTGGTTGATAATTTAGGAGATAAGTTAAGTCTTGCAGACTTGAATTCCGACGTTATTGACCCAGCTGATAGCTTGCTCAAAATTGGAGAGTCCATTACAGAGTTGGTTGAACTGTTTAATAGTTCTATGGATAATATACGATCCAACAACAGCAACAACAGCAACGTCAACGATTCTGAGAATGAGGTTGCTACGCATGTTTCATTACCTGGATTGAACAAAACACGGGGAGAAACACCTGTAATTTCTGCGGGTCCTAAAAAGAGACACAGTAGTGGATTGAACTTCAATTTGGTTACTGTTTTCGAAGATAAGAGTGGATCAAAAGACTTGGATTCCAAAGAAAATAGTCTCGATTCGGGTAAAGTTATCGTTCATTCTGAGAGTGGTGTCAAGGAACTAGATGAAGCTGATGGTGAAAAATCTGGTATCCAAGGTAAGGAGCAATTGAAAAAAACGCTAGAAAAACTTTGTGGTGGTCTTTTAGATCAGAAATCTACGATGGCTCCTATTGAGATCCATAAAGATGAGCAGGTTAATATGACGCAAAGGTTTGTGTCTGCGTCTGCGTCTGCGTCTGATTCTGTACCTGCTCCTGTGTCTGTGTCTGTGCCTGTGCCTGTTAGTACAGTTTACGATGAGACGGAAAATCGCAACGAGAATCATTCAGCCTCAATTGATATGTCCACTCCACTAAAGCTTGAACATATCAATGTTTTGAAAAATGAGTTGAAGGGAATTTTCATGAAAAGCCTGTGAATTACTGTATGTGTGCGTGTGTGTGTTATCTTCTATCTCAATGTAAAAAGAAACCCTGATTTTTTTCTTAATCTTTCCTTGTCTGTCATTTATAGCTGGCTATTTATTTATAATTTATTTATTGGTGTAATTTTCATAACTATTTTTCCTTTTCTTTCATTAATGTTATTCATTCGGTTCGTTTTAAGTCTAAACAAACAATAAAAGTGTCCTAAACGGGAAATCAGATCCACGTTATCAATATATTTGAGCCGCGCAGAGAAGATGAACAGCCTTTCATGGAAAATCAAGTGGAGCTCAAAATCGTACCACTTTTCAGGAGTATCACAAGCAAGTCTAATTAGTTACAGCACGGAGTAAGCAAGGGACCGAGAGGCACAAATATATATTACATAGTATATACCCCCACATACAAATCAAATGACTTTTAGTGGATCTAATTTTGAGTACTATTATGTGCCGATAACGATTAGGATTTTAAATTCAACTACAAGAAACAAAATATTTGGATTATCTGGTATATATCTATATGTCAAACCATTAGATCCCAAACAAGCTCCAAAGGAGTTGATATTGAGTTTAATCTCTTTGCCTGATGAGTATATGAGTATTCAAACCAAGTTGGAAATATTTTTTACTACTAAGGAGTTAATAAATAATCAAGTTTCAGGTAAGGAAAATATACAATGGATTCAATGTAAATTGATTAAATTTCAAAAATTGATTGATCCAGATGTACCACCAAGCTCAGATATAGATCATTTAATATCTAATGGGTTTGAGTTTCAAACATCAAATGAAAATAACAAGAATAACAATGTGAAAGATACTTGCTTACTTGTATCAAAACCAAAATTTTCAATGTTTAACAATCTACTTGATAGAAAGATCAAATTTTTATCCTCTAAAATGAAAATTGAAATACCATCAAAAATTAGAATTGAAAGTTCTCCATTCAATATATCTAATGTTTCTGTATTTAATAATTTTAACTCGATTGGACATTTAAACTATGAGAGTTTAGATGGATCTTATTATTTAAGCGATTCCAAATACTTAGATAATATGATCGGTGGTGTTGTAACTTTACAAAATGATGAAAAAATGGATCACATTTATTCTCTAGGTTTGGTTTGGGGTAATATCGTCAAGGGAAACGGTCAAGGGGAATTGTTAGTTGTATTAAGTTGGTCTTATATAATGAGATTACTCACTGATGTGTTTGTCAATGAGCTTGGGTTGAATAAAGATGATGCTGATCAATTACTAACTTCCAAATGTTGCTCTTCCCAAGAACAGAGTAAATTCAAAGTCCAACCTACCAAGAAACTTAGTAGTGGTTTAGCTTCAGCTGTAGGTATCACAATCACAAATTTGGATGGACTGAGTTATTGGGGAAGTGGTGTGTTATTCATGAATGATTTGATCTTAACTAATCGTCACGTAATCATGTCTGGGGATAAATTGACAAATGAAATCAATATATGGATTAATGAAGGACGATCTATCAGAATAATTAAACCTGAAATTGGCAAAGATGTATTCATACCTTTCAATAATCAGCTTTTCGATATTTGTTTCATAAGAGTGCCTCAAATTAAAAAATTGTCAAAGAAACCAATCACATTATATGATGTTAACTCAATCGATAGTGCTATTTTCAAGATTCAAGAAAGGAAAAATTTGGAAATAAATTATTTTGATAACTCAATCACAAAATCAATTGGTTATGGATTGTTTTTCAATCGTAAACGGTTAACTCCATTGAAGTCAGTGGGTGGATTATCAACTACGATAAAGTTAAGTTCATTGTTCAAAAACTTCCCTATGGATCATCAGATACCTTCATTGATTATATCCTCATCATCGTGTTGGTCAGGATCATCAGGTGGTGCACTTGTTTCTGAAAACGAGGAATTGATTGGTGTTATGGTTAGTAATGGCCGTTTAAGTAATGGTGAGACTTTGAATATGTTAAATTTGGTTATCCCATTAGATATAATCCTATTAGGTTATTACGATTTGTTTTATGAGAAACTTGAATTTGATGATGAATCAATTGTTAAAGTGAATAATTTATATCAATTGAAAGAGCTATATAATGATTTATTTATTGAAAGTGTTAAACTATAGCTTTGTGTGCATGACTAATGAAATTTTACGTTCTGAAAATAATAATAATAATAATAATAATAATAATAATAATAGTAATTATATTCTCGAAGGGGTTAAATAAACCCTCGTTCGTTTAATAGAACAATCATTCTGATAGTAACTATGTAGGATATATAACCTTTAAACTAACTGGTTCCTATTAGCAAAAAATAAATCATTTGGAGATTCTGCTTCTGATATTATTGGGATTCATGATGGCTCAAGTAAGGTCACTAACTGTGAACAGCTAATATGATAACATGAAAGTCTCCGATCTGCATACAGATGAAAAGTTGATATCTCTTGAGGTTTGGCTAACTAATTGAAGAGAGCAATCAACCTAATAGTAACTACTTATAGTATGTATTGAAAAGTCTATGAGGTGCAGCCATGGTTGTAAAGCTGTCATCTTAACGATAATTATCATGATTCATATCATTTTCAATTTCCAAATAGACATTGACAATTATTTGCAATTCTAAATGCAAGATCCATATATCAACCACTTCAAATGGTAGATCTATCAAGTGAAAGTCTCATCGTTCACTTTTTCTATAAATCAAAGTGATAATTGAACGTTTAAAACTAAAAATTAAACTCGAATTTCTTCAAGATTCAAAAAAGTAAACGAGATTTTTTTCTCACTTTTCGAGGTTTGAAAACACTATAAATTAATCATTTTACACCAAAAAGCTATGATTAAGCCTGGATATGAAACATTGAACTTTCCTGAACCTACTCAAGTAATAATATCAGCAATTTAATAGAGTAAATGGTCACAAAAGTGAGAAAAAAGTTAAAAATTAAACTTGTTTTATTTTCGAAACAAAGTGTGCAACTTATCTAGTCATATATTAGAAATTTTTCAAGAATTAGTCAGTTTGTCCGAGCGGTTAAGGAGAAAGACTTGAAATCTTTTGGGCTCTGCCCGCACAGGTTCGAATCCTGTAGCTGACGTTTATTTTTTAATTTTTATTTTTTATCCACATAATAAAAAATGTGGGGTACCTTTTTTGTTTTTTTTTCCATTTTTCATTTAGTATTTTATATCATATCAGTGACTACGATTTACAAACCATATTAACAAATTTGCGTAACTCAATTCAAATAGATTAGAGTATCCACGCTTTTTCATAGTTTAAAGTACATAATTATAATTATCAGTTTTTAGATCATTTGAAGTATATATTTCTCTTATAAAACAATCAAATTAAACCAGCTAGCTAGCTAATTGTATTGATTGTTAAAGTTATAGAACACCAAATTGTTTGATATTAGTGTAGAAGGAGTAAGCGTATGCATCATACATCTTCATAAGCTTTGAAAGTGACTGTATTGTAGCACCTTTCTTATAATTGAATACATCACCTTTCTTAGGATAAACTTCATAATCTTTTTCATCAGTCATTTCAAAAACAGTAGTACCTTTTATTTCCAGGACAGCTTTTCATTTCATCATGAGGATGAATGTAAAGTAATTCTTCACCTGCTGTTTGTTTAGAAAAACCAGAAGGAAGTGATTTGTGTGTTTGATTCTATATCCGTTGATGTTAGAGTATCATTTATTCAGTATGATTCTGGGACATTAGTTTTCTGGGAGGTCATACATAACTTTCTTCTTTTGGTACTGTTTTCATAGGCATCTTGAGAGTGAGTTATCAGTTGAGTTAATTGATTATATTATGAATAGTACAATGGTTCAACTCAAGTAGAAAGTATATAGTAGGGACATATGTATATAGTTGATTTTACAAATAACTTTAAAACAAGTTGTACATCATTAGTAAACTGCGGAAATAGCATTTATCAGTAACAAACTGCATTTAGTATGTGATATTGAATCTCAGATCTACTTTTTTAACAATAGAGATACGTTTTGGCCCAAAGAATTAACAAAAGCGGAAAAGCGATAATGGTTGCATGTATGTATGTATTTGTCATGCACTAAAATCCGACACTGGGTTTTCCATTAATCATTTACGAAGTTGTACTGGTGAATTGATTGGGAAGTAATGACCTAGTTGATAAAAGTAGTTAGTATTCAGTTCATATACCTATGTAGTGTTTAATATATTACGGGGGAGTAACACCTTATAACCGAGGATGAGTAGTTTACATACATTTAAGGTTTTATTCGCGATAGGGTACTGTACTGTACTATAGTGTTGAAAAGCCTTTGAATTCAACAGTTTGATCAATTGATGTAGCTATGATAGATAAAGATAAGCACTAAGTATATATGCTAACAATTCTTGTATATATGAAAATGAAAATCAATTGTATAAACGTTTATTCTCGGTTTACAACCAAATCAGGAAGGACAAACACCCAAATTCAATTGATTTGAAACAATGAGTGTTAGGACATATGAAAACTACCGCCATAAAGGCAGTAACTACACCAGCACCAACACCAGCGTATCCCACTTCACTTCACTTCACTTCATTCCACTGGTAACAACTTCCATTTCCACACTCTTTGAACTAGTTAACCGAGGCGAGTTTGTTAACGATTTCGCACACTGTAAATTTTATCCTAATTAGGAAGGTAAATCTGCAATCTTACAACATGATTTTACCAACAAAGTTAATATAAATATCAACTTGATTTACCTTATTCTTTCAAACTGTAATTATATTCTTACTTTTTCTTCTTCTTTATCATCAATTACTTTTAACTTTTAATTAATATCAACTTTTTCAAAATGCCTATGTTCTATCAATCCAAAACTGAAAATGGTTTCTCAGTTAAGCCAACTGCTATCCCATCACCAGGTAACAATTCATTCTTATCAGATACATTCACTTCAGATGCTCCAAAAGATAAACAAATTTCTTGTGGTTTTTACAGACAAGAAGCAGGTGAAGCTTTAGTTTATACTTATGATTATGATGAAATGAAAGTTAATTTAGAAGTTCATGGTAAATTTACAGTTACTGATGAAACTGGATTTTCAAAATCAATTCAACAAGGTGATACTTTTTACTTTAAGAATGGATGTACTATTACTTTTAAAGTTGAAGGTACTGATGAAGTTCCAGAATCTGAAGCTTATGCATTAAACTTCTTCTGTGGTTTAAGACCAAATGGTACTGCTTGAATTAATTTTTAAGTGAAAAAAAAAATCATATACATAAACTTTACATAAAATAAAATAATATATATATATATATAATAAATAGTTGCAGGAACAGCTTCTTTGTTATTATTTAAATTGAATAACTTATCTTTAATTGTAAAAAAACTCCAATCTAATTACCTTATCGGGAACAACTTTCAAAGATGACGTAATCATTGAACACAGCCTTTAATAGACAAGTATTTTTAAAAATTATTGAAATTTGTTTCAATTACACTTAAAACAAGTGTAAGTTAAAGTGGGATACTTACTTTAAAACAAGTATAAAGTGATGGTTTATGTTGAGAGGGCACAGCCTCAAGTAGGTCCATTATCATTAACTCAACTAGCTAGAATCAAATGTATACAAAATGCACATTTAATAAATGATATAGGTATAGCACCATATCATTTAATTGAACCAATATTAAAAAAAAAATCAGCAAATTCATTAAAATTAATGGAATTACAATCACCTCAAATCATAGCTAATTCCGAACCATTATGGAGATCTTTAATTAAAAGAGATTTTAATGATAGACCATTAGATTTAATTACAATTAAAAATGGTAAAAAATTAAAATTTAAAGCTAGAGATTTATATTATAAATATTTAAAAGAAAGAGAAAATCAAAGATTATTAGCTGCTGAAAATTTAAAATTGATAACTAAACAATTAACAATTGAAAAAAATAAAAATAAAATAAAAGCTTTAAATCATGTTATTATACCATCTTATAATAAAAAAGTAATTTCAAATACAAATACAAATACTAAGAAATTTGGTAGTTTATTATTACAAAAGGCAACACAACAAAATAAGATAAGATCGAAATTTTTAAGTGATACATTTAAAAAGAAACCGCCACAACAACCTAAATTACAACAAGTTTCAAATATAAATTCAAATACGATAAAACAAATAACAACGGTTGATTCATCACAATTATCATCTGGGAATATTAAAAAGGTGAATTCAAGCGTAAGTGTAAGTGTGAATAGGTCAATGATAACAGTACCTAAACCTTCAAGTCCAATACAGAAGAAAAGGGAAATGATAAACGATAAACAATCACCCGTTAAGAAACGTAAAGTTGATATATCAAGGGATGATTCAAAGGTTAATAAAATGATATGGCCAACAACAACAACAACCACAACTCCAACTAATGTTAATGATAAGAATAAAAAATCAAATGTTTACATTTATAATCGTAAGTAAGTAGTTTATTAATCATATTATATTATTATTATATTATTTATGTATTCACTTCACTTATTCTCTTCTTCAATTGTCTTTCCAACACCCCATCACTTTTCCTCTTTTTATAATTATTAACATCCATTTTAAAATTCCCTGTTCCTTCACCATGAATCAATTCTTTCTTTTCTAATGAATTATCAATCAAATTCCCATCCCCACTAATAACAATAACTTGTTTATAAGATTTGATTCTTAATCTACCATTAATTAAAACTTTCAAAGACCAATCTTTCATAGTTTGAGAAGATCTATTATTATCCAATCCTATTAAAATTAATAAATTTACAACATCATTAAAAGAACGTAAAAGATGAGTCATGGTGCTTATGGAACTACAACCACTAGAACAAATCAAACCTCTTGATCTTGAAGCTCTAATTAATTGTTTTATATTTGATATAGTTAATGATCTATTTGAAGTATTAGTATTTAATAAATCTCCATATTTAATCTCAAAAAATAATCCTTTTTCAATACCTGAACAAATAGTCTTTGGTTTTAAATAACATGGTAATTTTAAACTTAAATCTAATGAAATTAAATCAATTTCAAAATTAGAAATACTTAATAATAATGCTTTTTCAGTAATTGGTTCAATTGACAAGATATCGAAAACTTGTTGAAATTTAGAAATATTTTGACATTGTGATGGATCAGATATAATTATTGTTATTCTAGTGAATATTTTTAAACGTTGATTAAATTCTTTAAAATCATTTAAATTAATTGGATTAATTTCATTTATTAAATTTGGTATTTTTAATGATTGATTGATTTTAAAATTAATTGCTATATGAGTATATCCTAATTCTTCCAATGTTGCCAATGTTAATTTCAAGGAATTTAATTGTTTTGTAGTTATTGGTGTGTAGTCTGACACAGGCCACGGCACATTCAAATCACAAATCATGATACTACAATGCTATACTGTACTATACTGTACTATACTACACTATAATTCACTAACAAATTGAAAAAACATGAAACAAATAAAAATTTAAAATTTGATTGTCTATTTGATGACTAATCGATCGATTTCATGGTTTTCACTTTAAAGTGGCAAATCACAATCTTATCTTCTAAGTATAGTATAGTATAGTATAGTATAGTATAGTATAGTATAGGCATAATAGCCAGGGTATAGTATGACTAAAGATGAAACTTTAATGTCAATAGGACAAAAATGTTCAATTTGTAATAAAATGGATTTTTTACCATTTACATGTCAAATATGTCAAACTTGTTTTTGTTCAGAACATCGAATTGAATTCATAGAACATGATTCAAATGAACATACTATAAAGAACAGTGTTGATGATCATAACAAAGAAAGTAAGTTACCCCCTTCCAAGAGTGTATTTCCTAATTTGAAAGAAATTAGAGAAGATGCTGAAATACAATCAAAATTGAAAAATACAACCCTGTTTGAAGATCCTAATAATTCTAATAATACAAAGACAAATAGTATCGTTTCTAAATTAGTTAATGATTCAATAACGAACACAACAGCAATAAAAGCATTAAATAAATTAAAACAATTCATATCAAATGCAAAATCAACAACAAATACAAACTCAAAATCAGCAACATCATCTTTCACATTTAATAAGAAAAAATCGTCATCATCATCATCATCATCATCACCAGCATTAAGAATAATACAATTATCAAAATTAAAACAATCGGCAATAGGTGATTCTAAAATATCAGAATCAGATCGTATATATATTAATATACAATATATATCAGATAACCCCAAAACAAACACAAATACAAACACAAACACAACTTCAAATTCAAACACAGTTACATCAATTTACGTATCTAAAACATGGCCAATTGGAAGAATGTTAGATTATTCATGTACTTTATTAAAAATTAAAAATGAAAATAATAAAATAATAAATAAAAATGAAAAATTATCAATTTTTAGAAATAGACGTTTTAATGAATTGAAATCAAAATCAAATTCAAATAGTTGTGAAGATGATGAATTCATTTATATTCCTTATAATGGACGTGTTATTAAAGAAATTGAAAATGGTGATATGATTTATATAGTTAAAGGTAATCAAATATGATTAATAATAAGTTATTACATAATCAATTACATAATCTATTTTGTGGGGTTTACTGTAATAAGTATAACTACAAGTATAAGTATGATGATAGTTTATATGAAATATAAAAGATAAATGCAATTTATGTATGTATGTATGTATGTATGATTGTTAATCTTAATTAGTAAAGTATGTATGTATGTATGTATGTATGTATGTATGTATGTATACTTTCATGAAAGTATATGTGTTTTTTTAATGTTTAGTCATTTTTATGACCAAACCCCCCCAATAGTAGTTAATTTTTTGTTTGTTTTAGATCATGATATGCGAAAACCTGTTCGTTATCAACCAACCAGCCAGTAAGTAAATGTAAATGCAAAGAAGAAAAGAAGAAAAGATAAAAAGATGAAATGCAATGCAATGAAGTGAAATGATATGATATGAAGTAAAATAGTTGAAATTTAATTTAATGTATTGATAACCATTTTTTATAATTTTCAGAAGCACAAGTAGATAGTAAATCACTAACAGATTGAGCAGTTGTATTTGTATTTGTTTTTAATTTTTGACATTGATTTGACTTTTGTGGTTGTAATTCATGATTTTCTTGATGATAAGATGAATTTAAATCCAATCTATTTGAATCTAAATCATTTTGAAAATATGAACTTGATAACATTGGAGATTCATATGATAAATCTTTAAATTGAGGTGATTTTAATAATTGTAAATTTGAATTAATTGAAGGTTTATAACTATTAATTGATTGATAACGTGGTGTTAATAATGGTGATATGATATTTTGTTGTTGTTGTGACTGTTGTTGTTGAACTTGATTATATGAATGAGATTGTAATGAAGAACAAGCAGATAATGTTGGTGATGTAGTATGTTGTTGATCCATTAATTTACATGATTCTGAACAATAAACTGAATCAGAAGGACAAATTTTTTCACAAACTAAGCAATAGTCGTTAAATGGTGACATGATTTGTAAGTGTAAGTATAAGTGTAACTAAGTGTAAATGTAAAGAGATTTGAATTAAACTTAATAAGGGGATGCTAATGATATTTAAACAAAAGTAGTGGAATTCTAGGCCTTGTATTTTATTTTAAAAATAGTTTTAAAGAGGCTTAAGTATAATCTAGGTACGTAAGTAAGTACTTTAAGTGTGAAAAGATCTAGAATTGATAATTCAAATGAATATTTGTAAAATAATTAATAGTTCATTATATTAAGAATACATAAAGTGAAAAGTGGGAATGTTGAATTTATTTATAGTAAATAAACATGTTTCATATTTTACTTGTTAAATGATTCATTTTAATTTTCTAGTTAAAATTCACGTGGTGTGTCACACTGCTGTGTGTGTGTCATACAAAGTGGAAAATTTTTTTTGTTTTTTTTTGTACGGGGACGGGGCACAGAGACAGCCGCAGGAGGGGAGACGGGATGGGGAGTGGCGGGGAGTGGCACTGGCACTGGCGGGCGCCTCAGTTGCTGTTTCGTGGTGAGTCACTTCCACTTCATGGCATTACGGTTGTGAGGCTGGATGGCTGACAGGCTGTCGATGCGGCGAGTTTGAGTTCTTTCTTGTCCACGTGAGTGAGTGAGTGAGTGAGTGAGTGTTTGATTGCTGGCTTGATTTAGTACCCTAATTTTACTAGTAATGTGTTGATGTAAATAAACATATGGAGATCCGAGTAGGTGAGTTATACATTGTATATTAGTATATATATAGTATGTAAATCATATATAGTATCATAGAAATAGCAAGTTAAAATCTGCCTCGAGCCGCATACTATAACCCCTCCTCATACAAAGAGAGAGAGAGAGCCCAACTAAATATTTGTTGTTATTTATTTATTTATAAAAAAAAACGCGTCGCTGCCCGGTTAGATTGATTCCAGAACGTGTGTGTGCGTGTGTGCACTGTGCAACAGTGCAAGATTTTCAATCTGCCGATGTCACCGACCGAGTAAATTACCACAAAGAAAGTACAGAGTCCTCCAGAGTCCAGACTGAGAAATCTTTTCAGTGAGTGTGTGACTTTTACTTACTTACTTACGGGGGGCCGCCGAGATATCCGGAACGAGCGCCCCGTTTAGTCCGTTAAGCTTAACTTAGCAGGCTGGCCAAGGCTGGCCAAGGCTGGGTTGGGGCTTAACCTTGCTGGATTGCTGGCTTGGTCTGGTCTGGTAGTGGTAGTGGTGGCCTAGAATCCAGATTATTGCGCAATTCTTACACAACATTTAAATTTAAATATAAATATAAATGTTGTAACATGTTATGTCATAAGTATTAAATTACTATAACTACCAATTTATGAGTAAATGACACCTAATACTAATTAAATCTGACTTGTAATGAAATATCTAGAACACTGTATATATATATATGCACTCAATCACCTTATATATTCTACTTTAGGAAAGTAGAATCATTTCATAATCAATCAATCAGATCAGTTCATTTAATTGTAGTGTAGTGTAGTGTAGTGCCTTGATAACTATATAACTCAATAGAAACCTTCTTTGACTTGGTTTTAATTATTTTAATTTTGATTTTTGATTGATGTGTGAGGCTCGAGGAAGTTAATAAAATAAACATAATCATTTACGTAATAACTAGTTATTTACTCCGCTAACATAACATAACATAAATTAAATTAACTCCGAAAAATTTTTCAGTGAAAATTTTTTATTTTTATTTTTGTAAAATCTGGAAAATTCTTAAATAAGTAAACAATAAACAATAAACAGTAAACAATAGATAGATATATTAATATAAATTTTGACGTGAATGTGAATGTGTATGTGAATGTGGTGTTTTAATATTTACAATTAACTACTTCAAGTCACGTGTATATATAATATCGTGTCATGTCATGTTAATGTCATTTAAATTCGGTAATTTGATTTAACTTCCCGAGTGCGTGTACGCGTTAGTTAGTTAGCCTTACTTACTTTATTTACTCCACATAACATCACCCCGCGTTTTTCATTAGTGGTTGCTTTAATATGATGAGCATTTAATTGAAATAAACTGACATTGAGCATTAAGCATTGGACATTAAGCACGGTGGTGTTAATCATAATTATAGGATGAGATGTGATGTGATATGATGTGGGGGTGATAGATCGGTATATGTACATATGTAATATTGTTGAACATTCATTTATTCAACATTAACAATTCAATTCAAATCTCCGCTTAATCTCCGCCTTCATCATTGATTGAAGTTATTCATTTAATTTAATTTAATTTAATTTAATTCAATTCAATTCAAGGGTCTATTAATTCATATCATTCATTGAATATTGTAATAAGTATGATGATAGTGAAAAGACGTGTATTTAACTATATATTCGTATTTCACCCTTCTAATTATATAAAAAAGTAAGTTAAAAATCAAGAACAAGGACGATTGTATATAGATGTGACCACTGACTAGTGAGTTCTGGTTAAGATGCTTACGAAGGAGTATCTGTGTATACAGGGCTCGCTCGAAGACATCTGCCAAACGACGAATAATAAAAGACTAAATTTGTTTGGGGTCTTCTAGTGATTACTAAGAGACTGCGTAAACATCTAACGCATATCTGTTACAATATAGATAGATCCATTACACTTATATCATTACATTACATTACACCAACTGTAACTATAATAAGTGTGATTAATTCATATCTCAAATAAATAAAACAATTTAGAATTGAATGGAACTATATATATATATATATGTTCGTTTGTTCGTTTATATGTTTATATGTTTATATGTATGTAAATTTAATGTACATTAACTATCTATTTCATCTTATCTTATCTAACTATTTCCTTTTTGATCTTCTTCTTGATCTTCATCTTTAACTATTTCATCTTCTTGAATTTAATCTTTGACTAATTCCTTTTTGATCTTCTTCTTAATCTATCAGCTATAGAATTACTTGATTCTGACTCCCCAATTAATTTTAAAATTTCTTTATATTCAACAGTATCCAATTCCAATTGTTTAGATACAAAACTAGTATCTTTATCTATACCATAATCATCATCATCTTCTGAATCTGATATTTCTTCAATTATATAATGTTTTTTCCTTTCATATTTTTCAGGTGAGTTACCTGTTAATTTCTTACTACTTTTCTCAGGTGGGTTACTTGTCAATTTCTTATTATTTTTCTTAGGTGAGTTACTTGTTAATTTCTTAATACCCTTCTTAGATGTTATATTATCCTTAATATACTGAACATCATCATCATCATCAACTTCAATAATCATGCTTGAACGTCTTATTCTTTTTGATATGGTATCATTATCATTCATTAATTTTTGTGCTTTTTTCCCAACACCATCACCATTAACTTGCATTATTAAATCATCTTCGTTTGCTTCCTCCAATTTAACATTATGTAATAGGAAATTAGACAACAATTCCAAAATTAAAATAAATAATGAATTTAAAATAGCTAAACAATAATTAGATATAGTTAAACCAATATCTAACCAACTTCCTTCAGTTTTAACCAAAAAGAAAAAATTCAAAGATAATAAATCACTTAATGATATAACTAATGTAGATATACTATAAATTTTCAAATTTAATCTAATGTTCATTAATCCTAATCCTATACTTAATATGATATAAGGTATGATTAATTTTAACATTAATAATGCACCCATTGGGAATGGATCGAATATAGGTATTAATCTATAAACTGAATCTAATGAAAATGATGAAATTGAAGCTATATTCCCCGTACCGAAAAATGAAATTTGTAAAAAAAAGAAACCAATTAATGAAATTCTTAATAATTGTAACCATGAATTAATAACTTTTAATTTTAATTTTGATTCAATTTCCAACCATTGTAAAACTAATAATGAAAATAAAACATAAAATAATGTTTCAAATGATATTGTTAATATTATAAAAGTTGGTGAAAATGTTAAAAATATAATTAAAAATCTTAATTGATAATCACTATTGGATTTAAAATGATGTAATATAGGTATTATAATTAATGATATAATTAAATTTAACCATCCTAATAATTGTGCATCTTTAGGTAATCCATTTCTTAATTGTAATGATATAATTGATTTTTGTGTTGAATAAATTGAAATTATAACTAATAAAATTTGAATTAAAATTAATGATTTTGTATATAAACTTAATTGAATTTTTTTATTTAAATAAATTAAACTTATTATTCCAATTAATATAATTGATAAACCTCCAATTAAAATCATTGTTAAATTTTCTGTTTTAATTGGATTTTGTGATGGGAAAAATGACATTAATATATTTGTAATTAACCATGAAATTAATCTTTTATATGAAATTGAATTAGAATTTGAATTTGAATTGGTTGTTAATAAAATTGGATATATTCCTAATATACCAAATAAATAAATAAATATTGATCTATTTGTGAAACCATATGTTATACATTCAAAAAATCCAATAATTGATAATAAAATAATTGATATTTTAAAAATTGATAATCCTTTGAAAAATTGATATAATCCAATGAATAAATCTGTATTTTTATTGAAAATTTGATTCCAAAAAAATATTGGGAATGCTAAATACATATAATAATTCATTGGTGATTTTTGATAAAATAATAAATATGAAAGTGTTAAAGTTATACTTATGAAAAAGCTATAATTGAAAATTTTAAATGATAATGAATTTTGTAAAGTATTTTCTTTTTCCAAGATGAATAATTGTAAAAATATAACAAATGAATAAACAATCCAACCAACAAATCCTAATGTAACAATTGATCTTAATAATAACCAATTATATTTTGTTAAATAATCTAATCCTGATAATGTAACTTGCATAAAAGTTTCAATTTTATTAATTGCTAATTTTTCAATTAAATTTAATTTAATTTCATCTAAATCATCACCATCAACAAGTTTAATTAATTGTTCAATTTCAGATTTATAATCATCAATTGATTTCAATTCAAATTCAGGAAATGGTTTAAAATGAAATTGACTATTTGAAACTTCTGATAATTTAACTAAATATTGTTCTAAAATACTTAAAGAATTTTGATATAATGCATTAATTTTATCAGATTCTGAACCATCAATAAAATCAATTGGAAGTTCACCAACTGAATTACTTGGATAATTTAAACCAATAAGATAAGACATTAATGATGCAATATCAGCTTGTTTTATATCATGTCTTTCAATATTATTTAAATTCCAATTTAACATTTCATTTGATTCTTTTAATAAATATTTATTATCAATTGAATCAATATAATTTGGTTTTTTACAACCTGCACCCCAACAAATAAATGGAGTTCTAGTATTATTTGGATGACCATCACCATGAGAACCAAAATCACTCATACCATGATCAGAAGTGAAAATGAATGCAGTTTTATCATCATTAAAAAATTCATTAATTTTTGGAATTAATTTGGATAATTGATTATCAGTATGAATAACATTATCATAATATTCATTTGAATAAGGTCTATAACTATGACCTGCAGTATCAGTACCTAATAAATGTAAAAAAAAAATATTACCATCTTGTCTAATTTCATTATTTAAATTTGAATCAATTGTTGAATTTATGAATAATTGATTTAAATTATCAAAAACAAATTTATCTAATTCAATTGATGAAGAAGTAAAATCTTCAAATTCATGACCATACATCCAAGTATCAATTTTATTTAAATCACTTGCACCAGTTGCAAACATTGGTAAAATATCAGGTGAACCAAAAGAATAAGTATGTTTAGATTGATTAAAAACACTATCAAAATCAACAGGATTTTCTTTCCAACCTTTAGTAACAGCACTAACATCTTCATAAAATCCAGCAATCATAGCAACATGACCAGGTCTTGATTCAGTTGGCATTCTAGTATGAGATATACCATAAGTACCTTGATTCAAAATAATTGATCTTAAATAAGGAGTTAAATAATTAAATTCATCATTTTTAGAATGATAAACTTTAGATAAAGTAGTATCAGCTCTTTGACCATCACCAACAATTAAAAATAATCTTTTAGCAGGTGGATTTAAAGTTGATAAATGATGTTTCATACCATGAACTAAAGGAGATATAAAATAAATATCAAATATAGACCATAAATAAAGTAAATGAAATAATACACCAACTATGAGAAGCAAAGCTCTCTTTGATAATATCAATTGAGACATAATGAAGGTGGATGGTAGTATAGTATAGTATAGTATTAGAAAAAGAGGATCATATAAATATAAGACAAGGTCTTAATTGAATGCTTTTAATGTTTGTATGTATAATTAACGCGTTTTATTGATTATGTAATTGATTATGTAATCATATAAATAGTTGTATTATGTAATTGATTATATAATATTATGATTACATAATATATTACATAACTGATTACATAACTGATTACATAAACAATTACATAATACAAATATATAAAATTCGCCATTCACAATGTCAAATCTCAAATGTCAATCAAAGTCATCTCAATTCAATTAACTTCAACTTGATCTTGTGGGGTTCACTTTATATATATTCTTTTCTTTCTTTTCTTTCTTTTCTTCTCTTTCTTTTAATCAATTATTATTATTATAATTATTACTATTATCACTATCAACAATGGTCTCTGAATTATTTACTCAAAAAGTATGTTATTTATATTACTTTATATTTATATTTGCATTTTTTTTTTTCCATTATCACATGCATGCTCACCTCTCTTTAATTAATACTAACATATATTCATCAATTCATATAGGCTGAAGCAGTCAAAAACTTGACAAAGAAACCAACAGATGATGAGATGTTACAATTGTATGGTTTATTCAAACAAGCTACAATTGGTGATAATGAAACTACTAAACCTGGTGTTTTTGATTTTAAAGGTAAATATAAATGGGAATCTTGGGATAAATTAAAAGGTACTTCAAGTGAAGAAGCTGAAAGTGAATATATTAAATTAGTTGATGAATTAATTGCTAAATATAATTAAGCAATTGCTTAATTGATTAAATTATCTTTACTGGTTTTTTTTGATGTCATTCTAGTTTATTTTCTATATCTATATATGAATTGAATATATCTATCTACTTACTTACATACATACATACTTAATCATTGATCTTTCACTTTAGTATCATTCAACTCTCTCATACATCTATTCATAAAATCAAACATCATATAAGCAGGTAATATAAAAGTTGGAGTATATAATCCTAAAAGATTCCAAAATTCAAATTCAAATCCAACAATACCATTCTCCTCACTTTTAAAAATTATATAAATAATACAAATTAATGTTGTAAATGAAGCATTAAAACCATAAATTGATAAAATTGGCCATAATTTTTTTGAATATCCAATTTTATCATTTTTAAAATAATAATCATAAATAGCATATATGAAAATAGGTAATTGAAAAATTAATTCAAATAAAACAAATGATTTCATCCATAATTCAACATTTAATCCTAAAAAATCTTTATTTTTATTTATATGAAATTCATATAATTTTTGTTGTATTGTTAATCTATAATTTTCAGGTATCGCATAATTTGAATCCATTAATAATGTAATTGGTATATGAATTAAAAAATAATAAAAATAAACATTATCTGTTATTGAACCCATCTTGTTATTTGCTTATACTGTACTTTGTATATATATCAATTGATTGAATGATACTTATACTTAGTCTATTTACGTGTAAGTTGATTTTAAGTGGTATATTACATAATCAATTATGTAATCACTTTTCTAACTCATTTATATCACTTCAATGATACTTTAACACTAATAAACTTCACATTTGAGTTTGAAGTATAGTATAACATCAGTGTTAGCAAGAATGATATAGTGAGCAAAGAGATACATCACTGGAATTGCAAAATAATCATAAATTTACCCACCCCATTTGTCACTGAATATAATCTTCAACATCTGAACTTTTCGTGTATTGGGATATATAATATATCGTTTGTTGATTGTTTCTTGTCGAATGGAAACTACTATCGATTCATGAAGAGGGTTTAACTAGTTTTAGAAATCAAGTAAATTGTGTTATGGGATACCTTCAAAACTATCTTTCTTCAACTTCTCCAACTTTTCATTATCCTTTTGATCTTTACTCCGGGAGATAAAGCAACTGTTGTTTATTTAATCTTCAATCAAACCTTAAGTCCGATACTCTATACTCTAAAACATCATTAGAACACCTGTTATTAACAACAAGATACATGATACACACACACACATCATCGGCTGTGCAGGAGTTTCCTTTGTTATCTCCAATCGAGTTGTGTTGTGCACGTCTCTTTCCCCGGACTTTCCATTATCTTTAATTCCGGCTATTTGATCATGTTCATGTCATGTATATAAATATACAGCAATTTGTACTTGCTTTCACTATCAACTATCCATTATCCAATTACTTATTATCAATTATCTATATCCCATCACTATGTCTTTCGAAGGTAAAGTTGCTTTAATTACAGGTGCTAATAAAAACCTAGGTTTAAAAACTGCTGAATCATTAGCTTCAAAAAAATGTAATTTAGCAATACATTATCATACCAAAACTGAATCTTCAAAAGTTGAAAATTTAGTTAAAAAATTTGAATCTGAATATGATATTAAAGTCATTGCAATTCAAGCTAATTTAATTAATGAAGATGAAACAAAATCATTATTTGCCAAAGTTATTGAATATTTCGGTAAGATTGATATAGCAATTAATAATATTGGTATGGTTTTACGTAAACCATTATCCGAAACAACAATTGAAGAATATGATACAATGTTTAACATCAATACCAAAACTGCATTTTTATTCTTACGTGAATCTTCTAAAAATGTAAATGATGGAGGATCAGTTATAATGTTAACAACTTCATTATTAGCAGCATATACTGATGGTTATTCATTATATCAAGCTTCAAAAGGTGCTGTTCATTCAATGGTTAAAACTTTATCTAAAGAAGATAAAAGAAAAATCTCTTATAATTGTGTTAGTCCAGGTCCAATGGATACTCCATTTTTATATGGTCAAGAAACAAAAGAACGTGTTGAATTTTTTAAAACTGTTTCTGCTCATCATAGATTAACTCAAATTGATGATATTGTTCCAATTGTTGTCTTTTTAGCTAAGGATGGTCATTGGATGACTGGTCAAAATTTATTCGCTAATAATGGTTTCACTGCTCCTGTTTAACTACTACTTATATAAGTTTTATAATTTTTTGAGTTTTCTTTTTATGGTTTTCTTTTTTTAATTTAACTTTCAACACACACACACAAGGAAGTAAATATATATAACTTTAAATTATCATAATACAAAATATAGAAACAAATATACACAGGCTGCGATAAAGAAAAACAACGGACACAATCGCAAGCCAGAAAAATCAAAAGTATAAAAAACACAATAAAATACACACAAACACAAACAAATAAAAATAAAATTTAATCAACACCAAATAAAGCTTCTTTTCTCTTTTGAACACTTTCAAATCCATGTAATTCAATCAATTCATTCAATTTATCATCATTTTTTAACATCATATCATGTTCATCTGTCCAAAAACCTGAATAATCTTTTAATATTAATTCATCATTACGTATATAATTTAAAATAGCATCCATGAAAACAGTTAAATGTCCACATGAACAATCAAACCAATAATTTAACCAACGTAATGATAATCCTGATTCTTCAGATATAACTTTAAATAAATCAAATGATGTTGTTAAATTAGATCCAAAATTTGAAACTATTGATTCTATTTCATTACATGTTTTTTCAATATTTAATTCGGATTTATCTTTAATTGGTTCTGGTTCATCTCTTTTCAATTCTTCAAATGATAAAATCGCATCTGTTACTGGTTCTGCTTCTACTTCTGTAACTGGTTCATGCTCGTGCTCCTGTTCCTGTTCTTGTTCTAATGGTGGTAATTCTGGTAAATTTTCATTCAATGCTTTAATTTCTTCTTCATTTGCATCTGCAAATAAATTAGCTCCATCACTACCATCATCTTTTTTACCTTCTTCCACTTTCTTCAATGCCACTTTTTCATTATCCACACTTGTTGTTGTTGTTGTTGTTGTTGTTTCATTATCAAGTGTTTCTTTACGTTCAACAGAAACACGAGCTAATGCTTCAATTCTTTCTAAATTAGTTGATTTTTTATCAGATTCATTATCAAAATCTTCAATAAAACTACTTGATTTAGAAACATTATTTGAAATTTTGGATTTCTTACTTGCTCTTGCTTCTGTAGCTTCTTTTGATCTAGAACTTAAATTTTTCATTGGAACAGGTTCAATATTTTGTGCAAGACAATCTTCATAATATTTACAATATTCATCAATACCATATCTTGAAGCAAATTTACGATATCTATCCCTCCATGACATTGCAGTATGTCTTGGTGATTTTTCAACTAATCTTAAAAAAACAGATTCTGGTATATTTTCACTTCCTTTTCTTTTTTTCAAAAAATCTTCTGAATGATCTTTAAAATATCTAATATGTTTACAAAGTTCATAATCTTCTTCTGCTGTATATTGACTTTTCAATAATTCTGGTAAATCTTTAATAATTATTGGTTTACCAGTTTCTGAATTGATCATAACTTCATTTGTTTCAGGATCTAATTGATAAACATATTCTAATCTAGGTTGTAATATTTTTCTAAATCTAAATCTAATTGAATTACCTGTATGTGAACTTAATAATGGTAATTGTGCAATTCTAGCATAAAAACTATGAGTAGATCTTAAATTTGGATTTCTTCTAATTAAATCAAGAATAGCTTCATCTTCTTGAGGTGTAAATTTAGATGATCTCTTTTTAGGTGTAGCAGCTAAATATTCAGCTGGTGGTAATAATGGATGAGCATTAGTTGTATTTGTTTTCGAATTTCTTGTTTTGGAAACCTTTGTAGGAGGTTTACTTGAAATTTCATCACTAATTGACAAACTCTTATCAGAGTCAGGTTCAGATGATGCAAGATCACCAACATTGATTTTCAAGTGTGATGGTAATTGTGGAGGTTTTCTCAACTTGTATTCTTCAATATCTGGTAAAATTTTATTACTATGGACTGCGTAGATGTAGTTGAATGAATAAGCATCAACTTCTTTATCTAGTGGTATATCACTAGCAGATCTAACCAATAAATAAGAATCATCACTTAAAACATCTGAAACTTCACCTCCTAAAACTTTAATTAATTTGGTGATATCTTTTTTAGCAAAAGTATTACTAATAATATAATATTTCGTACCCTTTAATAATTCAGAAATTGTAGTTGATGGGTCAGTAAGTTTATTCTCATCATCACCGTTTGATTTAGTAGTGATTTCATCTTTTGGTAAATCTGGATCAACAACACTTTCATCAATCGGTGGTGTTGTTGATGATGTTGATGATGATGATGCTTTACCATTAGAATCCTTTGATGCCTCTGATTGTTCTTTAGCTTCTAATGCTGCCACAGCAGCAGCAGCAGCTTCTGCCGCATTCGAAGCATCAATCGCTGGCTCTAGTACCGTTGAAGAACTATTGTTCTCTATAGCCAAACTATCTGAAGACATTATTCGTATTAAATAGATAAAAGGGTAATATAAAAGTCACACACGTCTATAATAAAACTGTAAACAACTCTTTTGTATACAAAAAACCCAGACACACTTTGTTGAAATTAGTTTTTTATTTAAAGCTTGCTGGTGTGTTGATGTTTTTAGCAAGTTTGAATTTAATTATTTTAATTTCCTTTCCTTTCGTGTAACTTACAGTTATAACACACAATTATCTAGTTCAGGAAGAAGGTGAATGTTATTACTTCAAGAGGAAAGTTATAAACTATAAACAAAACGGCAAATTCACTGTGCCCTCCTCTCTCATTCAAAACAAAGAATTCAGATTGGTTATTAACAGGGTAACTAACAAAGTACTTTTCTATTACGTAAGTGTTTATGTAAGAAAAGCGACGCGTCTGTTATTATAATGCTTTATGTATGTAATATGTATGTAATATGTATGTATGTAAGGAAATTCAACCAAATGGGGTATCTGCAGTTCTTTCCTCCTCTTTTTGAATTATTGTTTCTTTGGATAGTAACTTTCTCAACTCATCACTGATTGGAATTTTCTCGCCAGTACGATTCAACGAACCAGATCCAACGCTATCGTTCTTACGATCGATCAATTCAACCATCTGTCTAAACTTTAAAAATAATAATTCAGCTCTGATTAGTAAGTCTTCCAAATCTAAATTTCCACCTAAATCATTCATATATTTCAAAATTTGATCAAATTGATGTAAATTGTTCATGATGATAGATGAATGTTTTTCCAATATAGCTAAAGCAAAGAACAGAATGAATTGTGAAGAATAATAGTTTGTCCATAAGATTTCCCAAAGTTTCATAGTTTCATCAAATGACAATTCTCTTTTAAACCAAACCAGTAGCATTCTAAAGAAAAAAAATAGATTGTTGGAATCACATTTCTCAAGATGAATGTATAGTTTAGGTAACAAGAATTGAACCAATTCATTCAATGTTAACATTTGTAATTTCATACCACTTAAATCTTTAACAAAATTACGTTCCATAATCTCCATGAAATTTGTAAATGACCAGAATGTCAATGCTTCATCTCTGAATACATAATATAATGGAGATAATAAGTCTGTCATTCCTTGAACATATCCTAAATTTGTATTCAGTTCATTAAATGAGAATAAAATATCTCTCAAAACTAACAAATTCTTGTTCTTGATCTCTGCATCATCTGAATCATCTTGATCCAACTCATCATCTTCAGGTTTGTAGATATCTAATTCTCGATCAGTTCTCTTAACATCTTTATCAATTCTGACTTTTTGATCCTTCCAATATTCGGTGTTTCTTTGATGTTCCAAATCTAGCTGCCAATTCTGTTTATATTCCTCATAGTTACGCAGAAGGGTTTCTGATAACTGTTTACGTTCCTCCTTTGAAGTATCCCATGGATAAACACCCAGTAAAAATAACCAAGCCTCTTTTCTAACGGATTCTTCTAAACCACCATGGAAAACTCTGTCTTTCACTTCGTCAACAGTGACCTGTAATCTCTTAGTATGATCAAAGAACAAATCCCATTCAATTTGTGATACAGGTTTTAATCTAGCGGCACGACTCACTTCCAATGGTGTTAGTTCAACAAAATTATCTCCCAACTCGGTACTTATCAAATCTTTATAATAACTATTACCAATTATCAATTTTCTAGATTTCTCAGCCTCTTGTTGAACAGCAAGAGCCCATTTTGCTAAGTAAATATTAGCACTATCAAATTCATCCCCAATGACCTTAACTTCAGGTTTTTTAAGTATATTTTTGATTGGTTGAGGCACTTTATCATTAACCAAAACTTGTTCAACCGAATTTTTAGCAAATTTACTCACTGTAGCTAATGAGGATAATACTTTCCATTTAGTATTGTTGAAAAATTGATTCACTGACTGACCTACATCTTTAAATGGATCCACATCAGCTGGATTATCAATAACATTAGGAATGAAATTGATCATGTCTTCTTTAGATGGATTAACTAAAATCATCCCTTTTTCTAAAGGAGAGTTTTCTAAAACACAATAACTTTTCAAAACTGATATGAAACGATCACCACCCCAATACATTTGAGAAACACCATTAGATGCAAAAGGATCAAATTTCTTACTTTTCAAATCTTGCTCTCTTTTAGTTCCTGGACATTCATCATCATGAAAGAATAAAGCAGGCATTTTCTCAAATGAATCCCGAGGATATAGTAAGATTGAACCATACCATAAATTACTTGCTTTTGGACGAACTTGTAAACTGAATAAATTGGAAATAGTAATACCAAAAGCATAGGAAGCTAAACTGGACAGTCTGGGTCTATCGATGAATCTTTCAACTTTTGGAAGTTGAGGTTGAACACTATCTTTATTTTGCTTCGATAATGAAGTAGATGATAATGATGATGATCCGTAGAAATTGAACGTCTCACCATCCAAACCGTACAGATCAAAAAAATCTAATGATTCCTTATCGTCAGCAGATATGTCCGCTTCAGGGATGAAAGCAACAATAAGATCTCTATTTGTAGAATCTTTAAATGGTCTCACTATAGTAAGATACCCCGGCACATTGTCTTTTTTTGAAGAGGAAACGTGTATGTAAACTTTGGATTTAGTGAATAGTAACTGACCTTTCCCGGGAGGATAAGTAGACGATGCACTCATATTTATTTCTTCTTTTGAATATAATTGAACAACAATGATTATCAATTGATTGCCCTTATGGAAGGCAATTTAATAACCTAGAGCTTTTATAAACTGAGATAACCTCATTGCTTCTCCACGTTTTTAAAGAAAAACTTTGCACCAATTTTCAATTATTTTGCTACTGCGCCCTGATAAGTCATTCTTCGTATTCCATCCATTACGATTTCGAAATCTATGATTATTATTATTACACTATATAATACAGAACAATAAATAAACATTAGTTAACATGACAGGACCTCGATTGATGCATCTGTATATTCGTTCTATACCTTTTTGAGTTCTGCGAGCCTTTCCATTAATAAATCTTTATAACTGATCCTTTTATTTTTCATTTCAAACTTACCCTTATTTTTGTAATTATTATTGTTCGAATCAAGATTATCGTTTCTTGCGTATTTCAAATTCGAGCGGCGGTTATTATCTAGATGACCATTACCTTTCCCTTTACGGTTGATGGACATCTCGGTAGAAGTTTCAACTTCAGTTGCAAACGCAGTCGCAGTCGCATTTGCAGAAGCAGCTTCTTTATGTATACTATTATGTGGAAAATAGTAAACGTGAACAGGTGGAATGAAATATGCTTGGGTGATTGGGTAGTACGAGTACCTAGATGCTGCTGAAACTAACTTATCTTTATGTTCGGATTGCGGTAGAGGTAAAGAAGATGTACTTGTCTGTGCTGATCTAGCTAAAAGAGATGAAGGAACTGATAACTGAACATTAGTACTTGCATTTGGAGGTGCTTTCATATTTGAGGACGTCAAAGAATTTGTAGATGATGACGATGTAGATTGCATCATTGCAGTCAAATGTTTAGTAGGTGCTTTAGAAGATGCTGTACTTGCCAGAATAGAAGGGTTTGATTTCAACTTGTCAAAACCTTTAGTGATACGAACCTCATTTCTATCGTTATAAAATGATGGATTTCTTCCTCTAACTGAAACAGCATTCGATTTCATCTTGAACAGACAAGGCGCTGAATCTGTATGGGAGCTTGAATCAGCAATGACAACTTCCAAGCTGACTACAATATAGTAGTAATCTTTGACAATCAGCTTACCATTGTTAGGTGTTGCCTTCTTGAATTGATACTTCCGCATAAGCATATTCTTGGGCCCCTTGAACGGATTCATCTCGATCGTTGTATCTTTCATAATTAAAGTTCCCGATAAGTCTTCCATCTCTGCTTTTTCAAAAACTAATAATTCCACTTTTTCATCTGAAAAATTGGAAGTTGACTCGATTTTAAGTCGAAGTTTTGAAATATTCATCTTTTTGTTATTTCCTTGCTTTTTCGTGTACTTAGGGATACTTGACAATTCTAAATCAATCAGCAACGTGTTATAGTTTCTTCTATAACAAACGATTGGAAACTCTTCGGTTTGTTCTTCTTTGAGATATTGTTCCTTCAAGTAAAACTTCCCATCCATCATAGCTGACATACCAATTTGGACCTCATTATCATCTGCGTCAAACAACTTGAAATTATTTGGTTCATCCTCAACTTTATGCAAAGATCGCAAATGGTTATATAAGGAGTCACTATTATTCACAGGTTCAGGATAGTTCGCAGGAACAGAGACTCCAGGGATGATGTCATTTGCTGAGCTACTTGGAGTAGCGGATTCTTTAGGTGAGTTGTTTGAAGACGTAGGAGATAAATACGGCAAACCATCAGATTCAACACTTCCTGATCTTTCTTTCTGTTCAGTCTTTGGCCTTTTAGGAACCCTTGATGATGATCTCTGTGATTGTAACGAGGGCTTACGTTGATCCGAATCTGATTGCTTTGATATATCGGGTGGTAATTGAAGTTTTTGTTCCTCATCTGGAAACGGTGATTGAGACATCAAGCTTAGCATACCTTGACCTGATGTTTTGGAAGATAAAAACGGAGTCAAAGAGGCAGTTATATCGCCATTATTATTATTATTGTTGTTGGTGGTGCTGTTACCAAAAGAGGAACGTTGAATTAATGGTATCGGTGAATAACTTCCTTGAAAGGAAAACTTATTTTGCTGTGGGTCTAGCTGGTCTGAATAGATCTGCTGCTGCTGCTGCTGTTGTTGTTGTTGCTGTTGTTGCTGCTGTGGTTGTTGCTGTTGTGGTTGTTGCTGCTGTTGAGGTGGTACAGAATACCCTTGACTATAAACAGGGTACATGTTCATGTTGCTGTTAGCGGGAGGCGTAAGTAAAGTGGAGCTTAGACCACCAATACCATGATTCAAGTAATTGCTGTCTTGAAACTGCAAGGCAACACTGGGAGAAGCTGCCGAAAACGATCCGTTACTGGTTGAAAAATAATCCGATTGCTGGCGATATTGCATCCCTGATGGCTGGTTAGTCTGTGAAAATGAGATTTGTTGTATGTTGTTTCGAGAGTGAAATGGCCGGTTGATTGTTGTTGCATCAGATGGTACCACTTGTGCATGATATGAATTCGGTCTTCCCGTATATGCTTGTTCTGATTGTCGCTGCAATTGTTGCTGTTGTTGCTGTAATTGTAACTGTAATTGTGAATGATAATTAAATTCTGGTGAGATACTTGTTGGTTGTAGTTCTTGAGAACCTTCACCGAAATAGAAGTTTGAAGGATCACCAGAATGCGTTGCCTCTTGTTGATCAGTAACAGGTACCGTTGACTGTTGATTTTGCTGTTCTTTCTGAGCCAGAACTTCTTGCCCCTGTCCGCTTTCAACGAATTCTGCTAAGTTGGCCAACCCAGGCATAAAAAGCTGTGAAAACTCATCGTTCATCATCCCAAAAAAAAGTAGAAGGTGCTTTCTCTAGACAACCTTTCTTGAATGTGGATAAATGAACTACTACACTAGTCTTGAAGTTGAATAGAGTTTGCTGATCTGTTAAGTATATAATTGATACCCACCTTAATATTTGAAGAAACTAACTGATGTTATACACGATAACAAGCCACTTTACGAGATCCCAGAATAAACGGCGATCTACTAATCCGGGGTTGACGCTAGCTAGGCGATTAGCAGCCTTGCCAGATCCAATACGGAACCCGGATCGATGTCCGCTATGGTGGGGATGAGGAAGTTGAGTCGTTTCTTTTAAATGCGACGATCGACGCAACTTGAAGATGCAATCAGTCTGCCCAAAAATGCGCTGGGGAAAAGAAGGACTTTAATATGCGGTGATTTAGTTCCGCGTAGTGATGCTATTTATGCGACAATCTTTACTATGCGGAACTGTTTTACCGAAATTTAGATTTTCCCCCATCTTTCAGCCATTAAAACTTTTCAACTTTGAAGCTTATATATATCCTTAATTCCTTATAGAAACTCCAAATATCAGTTGTGGTGATTGTTTTGTGAGAGCCATCGATTTCATATAAATCTACACTTGTTCATCCCATATTAAATCGCTTATCAGTACATATAAAAAATGACTGGAATCACTATCGCAATTGACAGAGGTGGAACTTTCACCGACTGTGTGGGTAATCCTGGTACCTCTAAACAGGAAGATGATGTTATCATCAAATTACTATCTGTCGATCCTCAAAACTATGCTGATTCAAATTTGGAAGGTATTAGAAGATTACTTGAGATTTTCGCTGGCGAAAAGATTCCAAGAGGACAACCTTTAGATACATCTAAAATTGAATCATTGAGATTAGGTACCACAGTGGCTACAAATGCCTTGCTAGAAAGAAAAGGTGAAAGATGTGCCTTGATCACCACCAAAGGTTTCAAAGATATATTGAAGATAGGAAATCAATCCAGACCTAGAATTTTTGATCTATCCATTTCCAAACCAGATGAGTTATACGAAACAGTTGTGGAAATTGATGAAAGAGTCACATTAGAAGATTATGTCGAGGATCCTAAATCACATTTCACTGAACCAAATGGTAAAGACTTGGTTAAAGGTTTATCAGCCGAGACAGTTAGAATACTTAAAGCTCCAAACGAAGAAGAAATCAGATCATTGTTAACTATTTTGTATGCTTCAGGTATAAGATCTATTGCTGTCTGCTTAATGCATTCATATACTTTCCCAGATCATGAAAAGATCGTTGGTAAGATCGCTGCAGAGATTGGTTTCACACATATTTCGTTGTCGTCTGAGCTATCACCAATGATTAAACTCGTTGCTAGAGCCAATTCTTCTGTTGCTGATGCTTACTTGACTCCAGAGATCAAGAAATATTTGAAAGGTTTTGAATCAGGGTTGAAAGATGGTTTAGCTTCTGTTGCCACAGGTAAAACAACCGGTGTTAAATGTCAATTTATGCAATCTGATGGTGGTTTAGTTGACGCTTCATCGTTTTCAGGTTTAAGAGCCATTCTATCAGGGCCAGCTGGTGGTGTGGTTGGTTATTCTAAGACATGTTACGATCCTAAGAACAATATCCCATTAGTTGGTTTTGATATGGGAGGTACCTCAACTGATGTTTCTAGATTTGGTGATGGTAAATTTGACCATGTCTTTGAAACAACTACTGCTGGAGTTACTATTCAATCTCCCCAATTAGATATCAATACTGTTGCTGCAGGTGGTGGTTCGATTTTATCTTATAAAAATGGTTTGATGATGTGTGGTCCTGAATCAGCATCTTCTCACCCTGGTCCTGCTTGTTATAGAAAGGGTGGTCCATTGACTGTTACAGATGCTAATTTAGTTTTAGGTAGATTGGTTCCAGAGTATTTCCCAAAGATTTTTGGACCAAACGAAGATCAATCTTTAGATACACAAGCTGCATTAGATAAATTTGAAGCATTAACGAAAGAAATTAATGATGCTAACCCTAAGTTGGATGATATGTCTGTTTTGGAGGTGGCTCATGGATTCTTGATGGTTGCAAACGAGACAATGTCGAGACCAATTAGACAATTGACAGAAGCTAGAGGTCACGTTTTGAGTCAGCATAGACTTGTTTCTTTTGGTGGTGCTGGTGGTCAATGTGCTGCTGACGTTGCTGGTTTGTTAGGCATTGACACTATCTTGATCCATAGATATTCTTCTGTTTTATCAGCTTATGGTATGTCTTTGGCAGATGTAGTTAAAGAAGTTCAAGAACCTTCATCTTACTTGCTCTCTGCTGAAACTCAACCACTCTTAGAAGATAGACTGAATGCTTTAAAAGCAAGTGCCACTGAGTCGTTAGTTGCCCAAGGTTTCCAAGTCAAGGATATAGTTTTTGAAGAATACTTGAATCTCAGATATCAAGGTACAGAGTCAGGTATTATGGTTTCTAAAGGATCAGAGTCTTGGGATTTCAAGGAAAGATTCTACGACTTCCACAAGAGAGAATTTGGTTTTGTCTTTGATAAAAACATTATTGTTGATGATATTAGAGTTAGAGCTATTGGTAAGGGACTTTCCATTGAAGAAGAAGGTATCGATGAACAAATTGAATCATTGACTACTAGTGGTCAAATCAAAGCTGTCACAAAAGATAAAATCAAACTTTTGAAAAACTCATTTTGGGGTGATGCTGGTTCTTTAGAGACTCCAATCTATAGATTAGAAGAATTAGAAATTGGTGCTCAAATTTCAGGACCTGCTATTATTGCTGATGGAACTCAAACGAATGTTATCCCACCTCATGGTACAGCATTAGTTTTGAAGACTCATGTTGTGATCAGTTTGAATGCTAATACTAAGACATCCACTACCGAGACTAAGACTGCTGATGGTGAGATCTTGATTGAACCTGTTTTATTGTCTATTTTTGGTCATAGATTCATGGATATAGCTGAACAGATGGGTATATCATTACAAAAAACTTCTGTTTCAGTCAATGTTAAGGAAAGATTAGATTTTTCATGTGCTTTGTTTGATCCAGAGGGAAATTTAGTTGCAAATGCTCCTCATTTACCTGTTCATTTGGGTTCGATGTCAACTTGTATTGCTACTCAAGCTGGTATTTGGAAAGGTAAGTTAAAACCTGGTGATGTTATTGTTTCCAATCATCCTTCTGCTGGTGGTACACATTTGCCTGATATTACTGTCATTACACCTGCGTTTGATGGTGATAAGATCATTTTCTATGTTGCTTCTAGAGCTCATCATGCCGATATTGGTGGGTTGTTACCTGGTTCTATGCCTCCAAATTCAACAGAACTATGGCAAGAAGGTGCTGCTATCTATTCTGAATTGTTGGTGAAGAATGGAGAATTCCAAGAAGAAAAAATTACCAAAATTTTATTGGATGATCCTGCTAAATATCCTGGATGTTCAGGTACTAGACGTTTATCTGATAATATTTCAGATTTGAAAGCTCAAATTGCTGCTAATCAAAAGGGTATATCATTAATCGGACAATTGGTTGATGAGTTTGGTTTACCAACCATTATATCTTATATGACTGCTATTCAAGATAATGCTGCAGCTACAGTTACTGACATGTTGGAAAAATTAATCTCTAATTATGGTATTGAGAATTTGAAATGTACTGATTTCATGGATGATGGATCACAAATAAGTTTACAAGTTAAAAGAGATCCTGATGATAATGGTATTGTTTTCGATTTTGAAGGTACTTCTCCTCAACCATACAATAATTTCAATGCTCCTCGTGCAATCACTTATTCTGCTATCATTTACTGTTTGAGATGTTTAGTTGATGAAGATATTCCATTAAATCAAGGATGTTTAAGACCTATTAAAGTGAAGTTCCCTCAAGGTTCGATTTTGTGGCCTGATAATGCATGTGCTGTTGTTGGTGGTAATGTTTGTACTTCACAAAGAGTTACAGATACTATTTTGAAAGCATTCAACGTTATGGCTGATTCTCAAGGTTGTTGTAACAATTTAACATTTGGTACAGGTGGTAATAACGATGATGGTACATATGTTCAAGGATTTGGTTATTATGAAACGATTGCAGGTGGTCATGGTGCTGCTGCTGGTTGGAAAGGTGTTTCTGGTGTTCATACAAATATGACAAACACTAGAATTACAGATGCTGAGATTTTTGAAAGACGTTATCCTATTATATTAAGAGAATTCAGTATTCGGTCTGGTTCTGGTGGTAAAGGTATGAATGATGGTGGTGATGGTGTTATTAGAGATGTTGAATTTAGAGTTCCTGTGACTGCTTCTATATTATCTGAAAGACGTGTTATTGCACCACATGGGTTGAATGGTGGTGGTGATGGTCAAAGAGGGTTGAATTTATGGATCAGACATGTTTTGAATGAAGATGGCGAGATTGTTGGTCAAAAGACTATAAGTATGGGAGGTAGAGGTACTGTTAGTTGTGCTGCTGGTGAAAGAGTTGTTATTATGACTCCTGGTGGTGGTGCTTATGGTAAAGTTGGTGATAAACCTGCTGTTGATGTTGGAAAGAAGAGTCATCCAGTTAGCTCCGGTACAGGATCTGTGTCTTTGAGAAACCAAATTCAAATTGAAAATTAAGTAGCCAGTGTTTTTGTTTTATAAATTAATTAATTTAAGATATGTTGTCTTATGTTTTTATCGTGCAATCATTAATAGAGTAAAACTATATATACAAAAAAAAGAGAGTTTAGTTTATTTAATACGTCTAATACATTCATTCAAACATCTGTAATACGCTATCCAATTTAGTTAGCATTTCCTCCCATTCACTTTCACACTCACTTAAAACAGTAATAGCACCACCAGCGCCACATCTCCAACAGTTGAGTTTATCATTACTATTTAAATCATCAGTATAGTTGAATAAAGATCTAATAATGACACTCCAATCAGATTTATCATTGATGGACCAGTATCCACATACACCAGAATATAGACCACGTCTTTCATTTTGTTCTAATTCGTATAGGATTTCAACTGATCTTTTTTTAGGTGCACCTGTCATTGATCCGGGAGGTAATGATCTATACAAGAGATCTATACCTTTATAATTTTTTGATTTTAAGTCTGAATTTCTTTCAAAATATCCATCAATTACAGAAACTAATTGATAAACTGTTTTATATTCTTCAACTTGCATCAATTTTGAAACTTCAACACGATCAAGCATTTGGAATAAATCATGACGGATTAAATCAACAATCATTAAATTCTCACCTATTTCTTTAGGAACATGAAGTAATTGACATGCTTTTTCATAAGTCATTGATGATGTTTTTCTAACTGTACCTTTAATTGGTCTCATTTCTGACTTTACTCTATCCCATGATATGAACCGTTCAGGTGATGTTGAAAGAAGACTAGAATCAGAGAATTTCAAATATGATGAATATGGTGATGGGTTTTTCGTAACTAGATTTTTATAAATTTCCCATGATTGGATATAAGAAGGTATTAGTATTTTAGTTGGGGTTGTTAAACATAATTCATAAGAATCACCAGTTTTCAAATACTCTTGACATTTATTAAATGCATTTTCATAATGTTGTTTATTTGGCTTGATTATTCTTAAATCGTCACCTTGTTTAACGAATGACTGGATCGATTTGTTGATGTTATCAAGTGGTGCTGATCTTAAGATAGATTCCGTGAATGAGTTCAACCAATGATCATCATTTTTCTTGATCGACACTACAAAAGAATGATCTTTTGATAAAGCTATGAATCTTTCAATGAAACATAATTTAGTATCTGGAACATTACCAGTAGTTAATTTTTTCAATTTTGCAAAATTGACAACTTGTCCTTCTTCATATGAGAAAAAACCAACCAATCCACCTATAAAGGGGCATGTTTTCAAATGATCGTTTTCAATAATGGGTTCATAAAATTGATTTTTCATGAAATTGGAAATAAAAGTCCATATTGATTCATTATTCTTCAAATTGATTGTATTAGTGGTTGTTTCATTACCCCATTTTGATAAATGAACTTTATTAGACTCTTCTTCTTCTTCAGTGGAATGACTGATTATTAATGAGTTGTTTGTTTCAGGTAGACCGATTATTGACCAATTTCCTGGTGATAAGGCACTATTTAATAATAAGAAATCATCTCTACTTTCATTTGATGCTTTGATAAATTCACAGATTTGTAAAATATCATTTTGAAAGGGATTATTACTGATATCCTTATATTGATAATCATAGTTTGTACTTGGCACAAATTGATCAATTAATGGTTTGAATTGTAATATATGTGAATCTCGAGTAATATCGACATTATTAATTTGTCTTTTAGTTTCTAAATTATATCTTTGTGATATATTCCAGAAATTTTTCAATAAAACATCACCATTTTTAGAACATATAGATTCAGGATGATATTGAACTCCATAATGTGGATGAATTGTATGTTTTGCAGCCATCAAAGTTCTACTATTTGTCTCTGGACAATAAGTATATGCTAATGGTTTCATATTAAGAATTGGTTCGTCCTTAACATAGATTGAATGATACCTAACACTCTCAAAAGTATTATTGAACCCGTTGAACAGATCATCATTGTCATCATCATCATCACTTGTAGGCTCAAGAGTGATGTTATGAACTTGACCATGTATAGGGTTTACCAAATACCCTATATGTGCACCATTTGCAAGACATAAAGTTTGGAAACCGAGACAAATACCAAGAATTGGTATCTTAGGGTAATGTTTGTATAAATATGGGATGATTCCAACATCCGATTCATTAGAAGGTGATCCGGGACCCGGACCAATAACGATGGAATCAACGAGTGATATGAGTTGATCTAATGATTGTGTATCTTTGGGAAGTGTGTATGAGTCATTGTGTATTGTGTAAACTTTACAACCTGTTGATTTTTCAATTAGGTTTTTCAAATTAAAAGTGAACGAGTCATATGAGTCAACTAGTAAGATGGACATTGTAAGAAAAGACAATCTAATCCAAAAACCGAAAACAAACAAGAACTCAACTCCGCCTTAGAAAAGCAGCAACCACCCACTTGTATGATAACTACTATCTTGTCTTGAAAGGACCCTTTATTTCTTTGTTTAATCAATTTAAATTATTTGAAAAATCAAAATTTTTCATGGCTGTGAAGATGAGTTTGTCAGTTTTATCAGTTTTGTTTGTTTGTTAAGCAAGTCTATGTTGTTAGTGTTGTTAGTGTTTATATTGATGGTTATAACAGTTATTGGTGATGAGTGAGGATAGTAAAGTGTATGAGACAGGATACACAAAGACAATAGTAACCACCGTGACACCACTCTTCAGTGATCCATTCCAGTTGGTTCTCGTTGTTCCAATACAGAAACCAATTAAAGGTGAGAGAAATCTTGTTCCAATCACCATACATATCTCATTAACTGGATCAGATGCACCTATAGGTTGTTACGTTTATAGTGTGATGGATATACGAAGAAAAGATGCACAAATATATCAAACGTTGTTAAATAATGCTGAAGAAACATTAGTTGATTTAGGTAAACGGTTTGGACAATTAGTTTGTAAAAAATTCTATGCTCCATGTTATGTTAGTTTAAGTGGTGATTTACAAGTTGGTAATTTTATGGATTATATAAGAGAAGTGTTTGGGTTGATTGAAAAGCAGTATGAACAAGCCTAGTTTTTAATGTTACTTAGTATTAACGACGAAAAAGCGCACAAAGTTTCCATTGAACGGTTGTGAAGAAGTAAGGCTATATAATAATAATGATAATAAAAAGGAAAAGTTGTATGTTTGTATATATATAATTACCATTTGAAATCTTTGTAAGTCCATTTTTCTGATATTTTTGGAGTATATTTTTGCTTTTGTTTAATTGGTTTTCTAGTTTCAATCTTACCACTATCTTGTAAATGTTTCATTTGATCATATAATAAATTACCTTCAGGTTTTAATTTTCTTAAAGAATCACTTAATTCATCAGATAATTTAACTTCTAAACCAGATTCAATTGCTAAATGTTTACTACCTAATTTTTTCTTTTCTTTAATAACTTTACGTAATTCTGATTCTTCTCTTGATAATTTATTTTTTGAATTTTGTATTGGTTCAGAACTTAATAAATCTGGTAATTTTTCTAATTCTTTTAATCTTAATTTCAATTCTTTTAATTCTTCTTCTAATTTAACTCTTTCTTTATGTCTTTGTTGTTTATTTCTTTGAGTCTTTGTCTTTTGTTTATTTTTAACAGCTGGATTTATTGATAATTGATATTTATTACTTTCTTCATCATCATCTTGTTGTTCCTCTTCCTCTTCTTCTTGTTCAGATGAATCACTATCATCATCATCACTATCATCAACTTCTTTATCATTCAAAGTTTCCATAAGATGCATGATTTTCTTTTGATGTTCTTCTAATAAAATCTTTTTATCTTCTTTAGTTTTTTCTTTATAAAATTCTTGTTGAATAAGTCCTTGCCAGCTATCGAATGATGGATTATAAGATTTACCTTCATGTGGTTTCAATTCAGACATTCTAACAGTGATTGGTTTTTGTTTTAAAGTTTTAGGAACAACAGTAGCTATAGTATGTGAAATAGAACTACTTTTAACAAGTACTTCAGGTTTATTTTCAATTTTTTCATCAGGATCTTGATCATTCCAAACATCATAAGCTTTTGAAGTTATAATTCCTTGTGATTCAACTAATGCTTGTGTCTTAGTAACACCATCTACTTTATTTCCTAACTTTAATAATCTTTGTAATGTTTTACTATCAACTTTAGATTTTTTCATTTGTCTACTTGAAGGTAAAGCAGGAACTTTTGATCTTTGATTTAAAATTTCTTGTGATTTTAATAATTTAACATTATTTTTTTTCAATTTTTTGGTAATTTGTTCATCTGCTTCATCATCAATATAAAACAATTCATTAGATTCCAAGTTTTCAACTGTATTACCATGTTGAATTAATTCTTCTCTTCTTTCTTCTAAACCTTGTTCGATTTCATCCAGATCAATGTTCTTTCTCCAAGATCTCTTACCCTTTCTTGAACTCTGTTGTTTCTGTTGTGGTCTGTCAATATCCATGATGTGTAATTATATGTATATAAAGTGTAAATCGGTGAAACAAGTAGTAGAACACTATAGTATAAGTATAAGTATATCAAGACATACTGAAGAAAATCACATAAAAATTTTTCAAAAAATAAAATAATTTTAAAGCCGCAAAGACGCATTGAAATTTGAATTATAATTATGTAATCACTTTTCAATTATTTACATAAGCATGACATAATCATGACATAATCAATGACATAATCAAAAACATGTTTTTCAAATTTATTAAAGACAAGCTGTAAACTACTAATATAGTATAGTATAGTATAGTATACTTATAGTACATATATATAATTTAGTATACAAATCATTGAAATGTCAAAAAAACAAACTTTAATCATCTTACCATGTCATTCAATATATACATTAAATGAACCAAAAGTTTCAAATCCATTAATAAATCATGAATTAAAAGGACCAGGAATAGATGAAAAAGGATGGTTATTAGCATCATTTCAAAAAGAATCACAAGATCAATTATCTTTTTTAGCACATTTATATAAAGCTCATGAATTATTATGTAATGATTTTGAGAACTCTACTTTGATCATTACTGGTGGGTTCACTAAATGTGAATCACCTTCTCGTTCTGAATCTTCAAGTTATTTAAAAGTAGGTCAATTACGTGGATTGTTTAATAAGAATAAGGGGAAGGATAGTGTATTGGATAGAGTTCTATTAGAGGAACATGCTCGTGATTCATATGAAAATTTGTTGTTTTCATTCATGCTTTATTTTGATAAATATGGAACGTATCCTGATAATGTCATCATTGTTGGTTTTGAATTCAAGAGATTTAGATTTTTAAACCTTCATGTT
The DNA here is from genome assembly GCA_001661425.1 of Ogataea arabinofermentans. Lineage (NCBI taxonomy): Eukaryota > Fungi > Ascomycota > Pichiomycetes > Pichiales > Pichiaceae > Ogataea > Ogataea arabinofermentans. The sequence goes on from KV453851.1 coordinate 986,710, forward strand.
AAAATATTACAATACCCTATTGATAAAGTTGAATATATTGGTATTGGTCCAACATATCCTGATTTTAAATACATGTCAAGTAGTGATTTGTTAACTTATGAACAATATAAAATTAATGAGAAATTATTCTGGGATGATTTATATCAAAGTGAGGATAAATTCGCTGTTCAATTATTTAAAGATAATTTATTTGGAAGTAAAGGTTCTAAATTATGGGATAAGAAAAATACAAGAGATCCGTTTAATAAAGGTGCTATTGATCATTATTTGAAATTCAAAGGACAAGATACCTTAAAACATTTATTGATTATAGATGGGTTGTCAAAAGAGGATGCTATGATTTACTACAATGATAAAGTTAAAGATAAATTCGATTGGTGTATTTAACTTACTTAAACTGATATAACTTCCCTACCATCTTCAAAACCATCTAATAATTCCTTCAATTCCACTTTTCTCTTCTTCAATTCTTCAATTTTATTCAACTCTTCAATTAAAAATTTAATTTCATTATCAACATTTTCAAATTTTTTTAAAAAACCTTCATCAATTTTTTTAAATTCAAATTCTTCATTATTTTTCAAATCTAATAAATAATCATGATATTTTAATAATGAATCTCTATGAGATATAGTTATGAATGTGAATCCTTTTTTTTTCAACATTTCAAATATAGCATCTTCAGAATCATATGAAATTGCATTTGTTGGTTCATCTAAAACAATAAATTTTTTATTATGAAATAATATTCTTGCAATTATTAATTTTTGTCTTTCACCACCTGATAATAAACTAAACCATGTCTTTTTACCATCTCCTAATCCAGCATTAGTATTATAAACTTTAATTATTTCACCATTTACAACAACTTCATCAATTAATAAATCTTTTAATTGACTTTCATCACTTAAAGAAGGTGAATAATCCAATGATCCAAATCTATCAATTAAATAACCTAATCCAATTTCATTCAAATATTCAATTAAATCATCATCAGTTATACCTTTTTGTAACATTTGATAATGAGTTAATGGATATATTATTTGATCACGTAATGAACCATTTATAAAATATGATTTTTGTGAAATAAACATAACTTCTGAATTTGAAGGTTTTGATAATAAACCTGAATATAATGGCCATAATTCTGCAATTATTCTAACTATTGATGATTTTCCAATACCATTTTTACCTAATATTAATAAATTATCATTTTGATTGATTTGTGCTGTTATACTATTAATTAAAGGTTGTGATTTACCACCTTTTGATGATGGGATAATAATTGGAATTTTCTCAAATCTTAAACCAGGATATGATCTTTGTATCGTACCATTTATTGATGCTGAATTTTGTAAATTATAATAAGCTTGTAATTTAGACATTGAAGCAAATGAATTCATTTTTAATAATGATCCAAATCCAATATTTGGCATATTGTTATGTTGTTGCGTATCACTACTTAAACCATATTGGAAATTAACATCATGAACTTGATGTAAATTAACTAATAATGTAAATATTCTATCTGTAACACCCGACAATCTTGAAATATCTTTAATTGAAAACATCAATCTAGAACCTGCATCAGCCATACTTAACATTAATCTTTTATTAACAATGAAATTCTTAATACTTGAAGATTCACCAGTTTGATAATTGAATAAAATAGGTAATGATGAAAAAAAATATCCAAATGCAGGCCAAATACATTTCAAAATATAATCTTCTAATAAACCATATTTAAATTTTTGTAATATTTCAAAAGCATTATGATTTAATAAATTATTAAAAATTTTACCAACTTTTAATTTTTCAATTTTTGTACCTTTATAAAATGATATTTCTTCACAATTATTAATTAAATTTAAATTATAATTATAATAAATACCTTCTAAATGTGATTTAATTTTCCAAATTTTATTAAAATTAGGTGATTTAATTTTCAATATCCAACCAGTTAAAAAATAATTTAATAATATTCCCAAAATACCTAAATTACCAATATTATCTCTTAAATAAATTGCAAAAAAAACAATATCAATTGCAGGTTTACCAACATTTGAAAATAATGAAGTTAAAGAATCTGAAAATTTTTTTAAATCTTCTGTTAAATATTGATCAATATAATTAAAATCTAATTTATAATCATTTAATTCATTATTATTAAATTGTAATTTATAATAAACTAATCTTGGATCCATATATAAATCATGACAATATCTAATTAAATTAGTTCTGAAATTTAATGCTAATCTTTTAGTTAAAAATTGAATACCTGAATTAACATAAGATGCAGGAAATGCAAATAAAAACCAATAAATCATTGATCTTAAAAATGATCTTCCTTGTAATCCAATCAAATCTTTAACTATTTGTCCATCCAATTTAGTAACTAATAATGATAACCATGTTCTAATTATTAAACATGCCATTTGTGATAATAATATTGTTGTATTTTTATGGAAAATTTTAGGAACTAAAATTAATTTCCAAATAATTAAAAGTTTTTTCAAAAATTTTGATTCAATCCAATTTTTTTCACCATTATTCACTTGAATTTCATTATCTTTAATGAATTTCTTAAATATCAATTTATCATGTTCATATCTATCATAATTGATCTTATCGATCTTAACTTTCAAATTCGATTTCTTATAAGGAACATGAATAGTTCTATAATCATTCGAACTACCTGATTTTTGCTGTAGATAAAATCCGTCTTTCTTTGAATTAGAATTATATCTGTATTTATTTTGTAATTTGAATTTAATCAAATTAATTAATTTAATCAAATTATAAATAATACCAATTAATGAACTTGATCCTACAGTAATTAAAAATAAAAGTACTGGATTTGAATTAATATTGATGTTTAAAAATTTCAATACTTTAATATTTTTATGTAGAAAGTTGATTAATTGACTACGTAATGGAGCTAATAATAGTGGAGAAGATCGTGATATCAAAGGCATGTTAGTTAAGTATTGTTATAGAAGAGGGAAAGAAAAGAGGATGATAGCAAGTGAAGTGAAGTGAATGGAAAACGGTCATTATATATATATATAGTACTACTAAGCATGTGATAATTCATTATAACAAGCAAGAAGCCGTGTGGGGTAATTAGTGGGGGTGACAGGTCGATCGACGCGGGCGATAATAGTCCTGTTTGGTTCTAATCGACGCGTCGATGCGGTAATCAATTACGTTAGAAGTTCATCCTCGATCCTCAGATCAGTGGTTTGTCCTCTGTAGCTAGGCATCAGTAAAAGAGCAAATATGTTCGGCATCGGATCGGTTACCATCATATGGCGACCGTTCTTAAACTTATGGTCGAACTGGAACTAACGACCGTTCATTAGGAATGAAAGCTTGGCTTCTAGCAGCTAACAGCTGATTGAGATCAGCAGAACTTTCGCCAGAATCAATGATACAATATTGAGCCTCGGTGGAATTAGTAAGATGATCTTCATAAATGACAGCGATAGTCTCAGCAGAATTAGATGAATCAGTAACAGCAGTAATAATGTAATCTCCCTCACTCGTGTCCTTCGTAGCAGATAATCCCCAATATGATCCTCACTTTCAGCTATTGGAAAGCTCAATGAGATTATAACCAAGATGAACGCAAAATGAACATTAGTAGCACCATCAGTAGTGACAATTTAGAACGCAAGAGCACGGATACCCAGAGCAAAAGTATCATTAAAGTGAGACGGTGGATTGATATCATAACCAGTTGAAGATGATGGCTCAGAAGCAGGCACAGCTGAGAATACACGTTCAAAGAGCTCAACATGATTGGAATCAGGAACTCTCTTTTGAAGAGAGTCATGAGTACAATAAAGTTTTTGATCTACTTTCTTTCAAAACAAACATGGATCTAGCATCGAGCAACTGAAACCTTAATTTTCCATCTCACTTGAAAGAGTTTCAAACCATATTTCTCGAGCTTGCTTCAAACCATATAGACTCTTTTTCAACTTCCAAACCTCATCAGATGCTGTCAAACAACCTCGAGGTGGATCAGATTAAACTTGATGATCTATATCTCCATTCACGAAAGCGTTTTAAGAATCCATTTGAATTAGAATATTATTATTGAGTGCTGTTAATGTCAACAAGAGTCTAAATATTTTTCAGCATTCACCGAAATGAAATTGAAAGAGATTCTCCTGTTTTGACCATTAACAAAACCAAAATTGAAAGAGATTCCACTGTATTTCAGCATTAACCAAA
>KV453852.1:4552-108365 GCA_001661425.1 Ogataea arabinofermentans
TTCAATTGTTTGCAAGGTTTTGGTTCTTTCTCATATTGTGACAGGTATGCAGCTTATCATGAAGCATCAAATTGATATATGGTGCCGATTACAGATAAGGTTGTCTATAATTGGTACCATATAAGGTCAATTGTTTCTCAAATTTTTCGATCTTTCACATACTTTGACAGGTATGCTTTTCAAACATCAACTTCAGTTTGAAATTTCATCTTATTTTACTTTTATTTCTATTTCATCAGTATTAGTTTCATTCAAACTTTTTTCAAATACTACTCTCACATTGTGATATTGGGAGTATCTCTATATATTGAACTTAATAGAGCTAGATTGAAAATCGGTTGTAGGCTTTGCTTCACTGCAGAGTTGTTCGATCTCACCAGTAATCTTCAAAGAAACTAAAGCCATTTCCAATTACTCTTCTGAAAGCCAGTAGTATGCCTGAATTGGCTGCTCAGATAGAGTAGATACCTTCTGCTATTGTGAGCATGATATCTTTCCGTTAGCTGTTAATCTTGTGCGCAATTGACCACTATGCCACACTGTTATGACCATTCAAATTCTTATCTACTCATCATGGCCACGGATCATAGCTTGTGCATGTAAAGATTGATAGAATCCTGATGATATAATCAATCTATAAGATAAATGACACATACATCTATATAGGACATATATAACTGAATCATGAACACTTGGTGTAGAAGTATTCAGTATTGAAAGATGCTATACGGTATGGAGTTGAAGGATTTGAGTAGACTCAGGCAGTGCTAACCGAGTACTTTGTCCATCTCAGGGAACCTGATGGAAGTACCTCGACGACATATAAGGATAGAAGATCCCGTATAGATCTAACATTACAAAACACCTTATTCTTAATAAGAAGGGTTCCCGTGACTGACATAATAGATTTACGTAATACATAGTAAATATACCTTAGACTTTTACATCAATAATCAAACTATAAAAAGACAATAACAATCATCATTATACCACAGTTTGCAAGATTAGTAACTAACAGGTAGATAGTAAGTATTGTATATCTTCTTAGCCAGTAAGACATAACAGCATGAGTATGATATCCATTTGCCCTTTGAATTATACCTCGTTCTCTGTATCGTTGACTATTCATGCAATGTACCGAACTGTAGTGTGACATGAGATAAGAAGTAACTTATATAACTTGAAATGAACTATCAAACAGTGATAAAAACACATCTTTACACCATCACATTCAAAGAGTGGAAATGGTTATTCTTTGATATGAAGATAGTGTCACTTTACTTTATAGATTAGTTCCATTTTACTTAATCTGATATGGTGTATGTATGGACATGTAGTGGACACACGTGGATATCAAGTATAATTTTGATAAAACGCGTTATTTGGTGTGGTTTGTGTATATATATAAGTGTATGAAGACCGGATATGAATCTAATCGTTTCCGGTGTTATTTTCGATCGTTCAAAAAAAAAGAAAAAAAAAATTTGTTTTGTTTTTGTTTATATATCAAGTTGAGGTGATTGAATGGTATGTTAAGTACGTTTTATTATAGTTGTTGATCGTGTATGGTTAAGATGAGATATCAATTCAATACGATACTTCCGATACTGATATTTATAATAACGGTATGTTTCCGGATCCAATCAATTGAATGTGTTAGAGTTGGTATTGAGATACAACCATCAAAATCAAATAGTTTAAATTTAATGGAATCTATAAATAAACATCAAAATGAATTAAACCTTAAGAAAGTTAATAATAAGAAGAAACTTTTAATTGAAGATAAATTAAATCAAGTTATAAATGAATATATTTCAAGTAATAATTGTTATAGATATCATATTAGAGATTATATTAATTATAATGATATTAAGAGTGAATCAGATAATGATAATGTATTAATTGCATTAACTATTGAATTTGAAAATCTACCAAATAACAAAATCCAACAAATAAGTTTGAATATAATTGATAAACATGGTAATATAATGAGAAGGAAGAATAATTTATTTGAATCTAAAATACATATGATTATTGATCTCCCATATCAAAAGCAAGATTTTTTAACTGAATATTTTGATATTTGTTTTGAAAATATTAAAATTGATCAATCTTGGAAAACTATACCTTTAAGGGTTGATGCTTATATGAATATTCAATTTGGTATACCTGAAATAGTCAAACAATATAAATTACAAACACAAGGTTTATATAATTCAAAATCAGAATTAATCAAATTAGAATCTGTTATTGATAGTATTAGTATAGGTTATATCAATTCAATTGAAGTTGAAAAGAATTTCAGAAACTTGAATGAAGATACGTTATTCACTGGTACTATATTATATTTTAGTTGTATTTTAGTTATATTGATAACTAGTGTAAGTCAATTGATTTGGTTACATAATTATTTGAAAAGTAATGGATTATTATGAACATACATACATATACACATCAATGCTTTCTTCTCTTCCCTTTATATACCTTTTATTCCCCAATCATTCATTCATTCATCAGCTTTTTTTATAGATCTCGCTTTTTTTTATATCTTCATCCTTTACAAGAATAATTGTATGCATATTCATTAATTGTATTATAAAAACACACTATTTGGAGCAGTTGAATCAATGATATCATTATCAAGACTGTATTCATTAACATTCTTTGAAGTAACTTCCTTATCATTATTATCACTTTTCTTAGTTATTAAATCATCACCACGATATGATAATTCTTCATTTATCTTTTCAATTCTATTGATTTGATTCTCAATTACAAATTCATTCGATTTGATTGATTCTTTATATATTAATTCATCTGACTCATCAACTGTATCAAACTCATCATCATCATCATCATCATCATTATCAGCACTACTTTGTTGTTGTTTATTAACTCTTGCTAATAATTCAGACATCAATTTATTTGACTCTTCAAGTCTATTGATTGAAATATCTAATTTTTTCTTGATGTTCTTCAACTCATCGATAGATAAGTCTTTGATAGCTAAAGAGAACTCGGATAAAGATATAGGACGTGATAATTCAGACATGATAATATACCAATTGAAAGAAACACAAGTTTATTAGTTGCTGTACTGTTATTGAAATTGAAAAGTTGAAAATTTCACATTTTCTGGGGTAATTTAAGTGGTGTAAAGATGTGTAAAGATGTTTGTTTGTTACATGTATTTTGAAGATTTTTTCATGTTAACAGGTTGTAGTTTGTAATGGGTTGGTTGGTAAGGGTTATCAGTAGGTGGTATGATGTTGTTACGTTGCTTAAGTTACAGTGGCAAGGTTGGTGTTAATAGAGCTGGCTTGAAGCTGTTCAACAAGTGTCTTTATTCCACTTCTAATGACGATTCAATTGAGGTACTTCATCCTTCATTACTGAAAAAGACAAAGCTATTACAAGATGAATTCAAATTATTAGAGAGTCAATTATCATCAGGTGTAGAATTTAAAATTGAACAATCTAAAAAATATACAAAATTATCAAAAATTATAAGTATTTATAACGATTATTTAGAAAATATGAATAATTATAATGAATTAAAATTAATGTTAAATGATGAATCATTAAAAGATGAAGTTATTGAAGAATTAAAATTAACAATACCAAATTTGAATAAATTAACAAATAAATTGAAAACTAATTTATTACCAGATCATCCATTTGCTAATAAACCATGTTTAATTGAATTAAGACCTGGTGTTGGTGGTAATGAATCAAATATTTTCACTGAAGATTTACTTGAAATGTATATTAAATATTGTCAATTTCATAATTGGTCATATGAAATCATATCTAAAACAATTAATCCTTCATCTGGAGGTAAAGGTATAATTGAAGCAACATTAGTAATTAATGAATTGGGTTCTTATAATAGATTAAGATTTGAAGCTGGTGTTCATAGAGTTCAAAGAATACCTGAAACTGAAACTAAAGGTAGAATACATACTTCAGCATCCGGTGTAATTGTATTACCTAAAATAGAATCAAATACAAATGATCCAAATGCAAGAGTTTTCAAAAATGGTGAATTACGTATAGATGTAATGAGAGCAAGTGGATCAGGAGGACAACATGTTAATACTACAGAATCAGCAGTTAGAATAGTTCATTTACCAACAGGTATAACAGTTAATATTCAAGATGAAAGATCACAACATAAAAATAAAGATAAAGCAATGACTGTTTTAAGAGCTAGATTAGCAGAATTAGAAATGAGAGAAAAAGCTGAAAAAGATAGAAAAGAAAGAACAGGTCAAGTTAGTAGTGTTGATAGAAGTGATAAAATTAGAACTTATAATTATCAACAAAATAGAATAACTGATCATAGATGTAATTTTACTTTATATGATTTAGAAGGATGTATGAATGGAGAGAAATTGGATGAAATAATAGATAAAGTTGAACAAAAGGAAACAGATGAAAGATCACAAGAATTGATTAATGAAATAGAAAATGTTTAAAAATTTGTATATATATAGTTAAATAATAATAATAATATTAAATATATTCTCGATGAGGATAAATCCTTCGCCCATTAAATAGAGCAATCATCCTGATAGAAACTATGTATTTTATATAAATATATAATCTACTTATCCCTATCAGCTTAAAGTATATATATATTATAGATAGAATTACCGAATTGGGAAGTATACGTGGCGAAGTAAAGTTGTGTGGCTGAAGCGTGTGTATGTGGCTGGTGAATCAAAGTATCGAGAAAATTGAGTGGCAAATAAATGTAATGTCTTTAAACTTAACACTAACACTATTTGTTCTTGATGATAATCAAATTAAACAACAAACAATGTCGATACCATCAATTGAAGATGCTAGAATAGCAGTTGATAAGAAAGATTATGCAACTGCAGAACAAATTTATTTAGATTTACTTCAATTGAATTCAAATACAACTTCATTAAAATCTGAAAAAATTACAGAATTACAAGAATTATCAACATTAGAATTAGGTAAATTATATTTAAATGAGAATAAGAAAGATAAATTAATTGAATTAATTTCCAAAACACGTGAATTGATGAGTATTGGATCATTTGCCAAATCCAAAACAACAAAAATTATAAAAAATTTAATTGATTTAATTGAAAAATTAAAACCAATTGATAACGAATTAACTATTAAGATTACAAAAGATTGTATTTCATGGTCAATTGATGAAAAGAGAACATTTTTAAGACAATCATTACAATTAAGATTATCTTCATTATATTATAAAATTAAAAATTATCAAGAATCATTATTAATTATAAATGATTTAATTAAAGAATTTAAAAAATTAGATGATAAATCATCATTAATTGAAGTTCAATTATTAGAATCTAAATGTTATTTCCAATTGAAAAATTTCACAAAATCAAGATCATCAATCACATCAGCTAAAACATCTGCAAATTCAGTTTATTGTCCTGTTCAAATTCAAGCTGAATTGGATTTAATGTCAGGTTTATTACATGCTGAAGATAAAGATTTTAAAACTGCATTTTCATATTTTTATGAATCATTTGAAAATTATCAATTAATTACAATTACTGAACAAGAGATTGATTTTAAAATTATAAAAGTTTTAAAATATATGTTGATTTGTAAAATCATGTTAGGTTTAATTGATGAATTTAATTTAATTTTAAATAATAAAAATTGTATTAAATATTCAATAAATAAAGAAATAGAAGCATTGAAATCAATTTCAATTGCATATTCGAATAAATCATTAAAAGAATTTGAAAATTGTTTGAAAATTTATAATGTTGAATTAACTCAAGATTCAATTATAAGATCTCATTTAAGTGATTTATATGATGACTTATTTCAAAAGAATTTATTGAAATTAATTGAACCTTATTCATGTATTGAAATATCACATATTAGTTCGGTTATTGGCTTACCTAAAAATTTAATTGAAAATAAATTAAGTAATATGATTTTAGATAAAATATTTTATGGTGTTTTAGATCAAGGTAATGGTTGGTTAATTATTTATGATGAACCTCAATTTGATGAAACTTATGATTTAAGTTTGAATGTTATTAATAGTATGTCTACAGTTGTTGATTTATTATATGAAAAGGCAACTCTATTAAATTAGAAACTATATATATTATTCTTTTCACCGAATATTTCACAACTTTTAATTGAGAATTTATGTAAGAATGGTTTTAATTGATTAACTGAATTTAAAATATCATAAATTTTATAATTTGAATCACTTAAGAAATGAATCATTTCAATTGCTTTTTGTAAAAATAATGTTTGTGTTAATTTTCTATTTTCAATTAATATATCGAATAAAGTATTGAATATTAATGGGATGTAAATTCTTCTTAATTCAATATATGTATCCATGTCTGAAGGTGTTGTATTTGAATCATTAATTAATTCAAATAAGAAAGTTTTCAAAAATGAATCTAATTTGATAGATAATGAATTAATCGATTCAACTAATTCACTTGAATTATCATTATTTAACTTGTTATAATTTTCAATCTTTTCAAAACAATTGATTAAATTTTGATATTGTATAAATTCATCAATTAAACTATATGATATATCATCATTCTCATCATCACTTAATGTTGTTTTCAATTTATATTCATTCAACAAGTCATTCAACTTTATAGTTTTCAAAAATTCAATTGTTGATTTTATCTTACCTACGATTAAAAATCTTCTAATTAATATAATTATAGATTGTAAACAATCTATAATCATATTTGAATCATAAAACCAATAAATTGATGAATATAATTTAATATCTTGTTCATCTACCAATGACGATAATGTTATTTCTTGTGTTTTCAAATCATCATAATATTCAATTGAATTATTGAAAGATTTTTCAACTGTTTTAATAAGTATTGAATCCATTGGTAAATTTAATTGTTCCATTGATTTCAATTGTGTTAATCTTTCATCAAATTTGAAAATATAATTCGATAAGAAATATGAATAAATATCAATCAAATCTTCATCTTTTGGTATGAATGCAATATAACATGGTATTAAATCATATAATTTATATAAGATTAATCTTGTTATATATGATTTTAATAATTTTGTATAATTTAAATTACTTATAATTTCTTCACCATAAATTAATTGTAAAAAAATTGATAAATGAACCAAGATTCGAAGTAAATATGCTTCATTTGTTAAATCAAATGATAAATTATCAATTGGATCTTTAGATAATATTATATTTAATGTATTTAAACTATTTTCCATTAATTTTTCAATATTATTTGATATAATTGATCCCATAAGTACTCTAATTGGATGTTCACTTTGTTTTTTAATTGAATCATTTGAATCATTAGCTAATAAATTCAATGCTTCTGTAATTGATGATATCATTTTGGGTGGTTTGGAATATTTTAATAATGAACCAACACCATGCATCATCTTATTATTATAATACCAAATTAATTTCTCATCAATTTCATTTTGAAATAAACAATTTAGGTAAATTAATAATTTTTTTTCCCAAGATTGAGTTAAACTTTCACATGAAGTGTAATCTCCACATAAAAATCCATAACAACCTTTTTCAAATTTCCCAATTGATTGATTTTGCATCAATTTGAAAATTGTTCTTTTCCATAATAATTTATTTTTAATTCCAATTGGTTTTGCCAATTCACCTAATAATTGAGGATCATAATAATCTTGTAATCCTCTTAACATTAATTGGAAATAATAATTATTAGTTAATTGACATAATTCATTTAATTCATCTAATTTATTTAATAATAATAAATGGAAAGCTTTTTTAAAGAATAATTCATCTTTAATTTTATCCTTTTCATTTATTTTATTATTTGTATGAGATCTTAATGGTGAATCCATATCTAAATATTTAACACCATTTGGTTTAGTTGCACCTGCTTGAATTTCAATCTTGGTATTTAACCATTTAGTAATTTGTAAATCATTTATAGAAACATCATCTTCATTATCTAATAAATCAATTTCTAAACCTTGACGAATCCATTCAATGATTTTATGTAATTGTAATAAATTAGAATCATTCTGTATGATTTTTTCCAATAAGATGGTATTAGAAGTGTATGAATGAATAACGTCATCTTGATCATCAACAGTAGTAATATTACTTTGATTGAAAGGTAATAATAATTCCAATAATTTCCAAAATTTCGTCTCTAAAATCCAATTTTCAACAATATTAGAACCAAGATTCAAATCATTTGAGTTTAAGATTTGTTGAGATGTTGTTTTTTGAAATGATTTAACTAAATCTTTGATTGTTTGATCACCCCAATTCAATCTGAATTGTTTCAAAGCAGATGCGAATTTGACACTTGTTGAATCATCATCGATTCTTGAGTCGAGTTGAAGAGAGTGATCATCATCCAGGATGGAATTATGATGATACGGTTGCACTGAACTGATATCCATGGTTATTCGATGATAACTATACACAAACAAGAGATAAACAACACCATAAACAAGGTGATAAATGGGAAATGGGAAACAAAAACATGAAAAACATGAAAATTGAAATTGCAAGTTTAATTGGTGTAAAGATGTGTTTGTTTGATGTATTTGAAGTGTTTTGCTGTTAATTAACTAACCATGTTAACACTTGTTTAACACTTGTTTAAAGGGTGTTATACTTGCAATTGGATAGTTATTACACAGTATGGTTGAGGTTTCGTTGACTGTTGGTAAACTGGATGCCTCGTTGGCTCTGTTACTTACTAAAGATCATCATATGATTGAATTCCCAACTATCTTACTACCAGATGGGATATCAACTGGTTCTATTGTTAAGATTGTATGTGAAAGAGATCTCAAAAAGGAACAAGCAGATGATGCATTATTTGAAAGATTACAAGAGGAGATCTATAATACTTTTGGTAAAAATGAACCTAAAAAGCCAATTTTAAAAGTTTTAAATGTTACTCAAACTTCATGTGTTTTGGAATGGGAACCTTTAGAATTGGGTACTGCTGAATTCAAAAGTTTAACATTATTTAAGAATGGTTTAAAATTAGGACAAATCAAATCACAATTGAATTCTAAAAAAAACATCAAATTAAGTGGGTTACCTGTTGATACTGAATATAATTTCCAATTGAAATTAGATACAACTGCAGGTATTTATTATTCAAATTTAATTAATTTGAAAACTCATAAAATGACTGATTTAAGTGGTATTTCAATTTGTATTGGTGATATTGATTATTCTATTGAAAAATTCACTGAGTCAGATATTATGGAATCTGCTTTAAAATCAGGTACTAAACCAATATCCAAAACTGTTAAAATTGATACTACTCAATTTATATGTACTAAAAAATCTGGTTTAGAATTTGAAAAAGCTAGAAATATGAATATTCCAATCATTAGACCGGAATGGTTAAAAGCTTGTGAATTAGAAAGAAGAATTGTTGGTGTTAATAAATTTTATTTAGATAGTGAACCTGCCATTTGGAAACAAAAAGATTTTTGGAAAAAAGATAATACTACCACTACTACTACTACAACTCCTGTTGTTACTTCGAATGATCCATTACCTTCTGTTCCTGATGGAACTTCAAAAGAACTACAAGGTTCAATTGATCCTAAAGAAGTGTTTGATGAACCAACTAAAATTCCAAAAATTAGTGTTGAAGATACAGAGGTGATTAAATCCGAAGAAAAGTCAGAAGTTGAGCCAACTGAGCCAGCTGAGCCAGTCGAAGCAGAAGTTGAAACTAAAGTCGCTGAACCAGCTGCACCAGAAGAGCCAGAAACTGAATCAAAGGCAGAACCAGAAGCAGAGGCAGAAGCAAAGCCAGAGGAAGTTGAGACAGAATCTGCTGAGCCAGCTCCTGAACCAGTTGAAACCGTTACAGAGCCAGTTGAAACAGTTACAAAACCAGTTGAACCAATTGAACCAGTTGAACCAATTGAACCAGTTGAACCTGTTGAACCTGTTGAACCAGTAAGAGAAGCAATTGAGACAGAACCTGCTGAACCAGTTGAACCAGCCACAGAACCAGTTGAACCAGCTGCAGAACCAGTTACAGAACCAATTGAACCAATTGAACCAGTTGAACCAGTTGTTGAACCAATTGAACCAGTTGCTGAACCTGTTGAACCAGTTACTGAGCCCGTTGAATCAGTTGAAGCAGTTAAACCAGCTACCGAAACAGTTACAGAAACAGTTGAACCAGTTACAGAACCAGTTGAACCTGTTGAACCAGTTGCTGAGCCAGTTGAATCAGTTGAGCCAGTTGAGCCAGTTGAACCAGTTACCGAATCAGTTGAACCAGCTACAGAATCAGCTTCAGAAACAGTTGAGACAATTGAACCAACCACAATTGAAGAATCAAGTCCTGAACCTGAAGAAGAACCAACAATTACATCATCAACAAGTAATGGTAACACCAACAAGAACAAGAATAAAAAAAAGAAGAAGAAAGGTAAGAAATAGTATAGTTTACTTATATAGTTAATTATTTAAATTTTAGATCTTTTTTTTTTTAAGTATACAAAACTAGTTGTTAACTATATATATATATGGAGTAAATAACTACCATTAGCGTAATGAATGAATCAATTGAGTGTTTATAATGATTGCGTTAGCAATCATTCATTCATTCATTCACTCACTCACCAAATAACCTTCTAACTCTTCTTAAAACACTATCTTTTTCAGGATCATAAGGATGATCTTTACTTGGGATTTCCAATATAGCAGGGAAAGGATCAGTAAAAGTATCAATTAATAATCTAATCTTCTCAGCTAAATGTTGATTGATTAATAATATAGCAATATCATCCCTTTTAACAAATTGATTAAAATATAATTCTAATTCTGTTAATTTTGTATTATCATTAACAACTAAAAAATTCTTTTCTTTGCCTGGTTCATTTGATATTTGACCTGTTCCTGCTAATAACATACCTGTTATTGTATCTTCATCACCTATAACTGCTATCAATGATCTGTTTTTATTAGCGTCCGTTGCCATTGTGTATACTTGATTAATCAATTAATCTTTATTACTTCTACTATTATTGGTAACAATCTGATAAAATGGAAGTTTAAAATGGCTGCTTATTTTAATGACACGGATTTGCATATCATCATCGACGCGTCGATCGACGCAGACGTGGACGTTTATAAAGTATAGTCTCGTCGATCGACGCGACGATTTCCATTTCCATTTCCATTTTATCAAAACTTTTCAAATGGAGTTTAGCTTTTATCACACTTACACATCCTTTTGATAAACTAATTTATCATTAAAGTATGTTTCGTACTATACGTTATTTTTCATCATGTTTATCCCATTCATCAGGACATTCGAAATGGTCAACTATAAAACATCGTAAAGCAGCACAAGATGCAACTAAAGCAGCAGTTGCATTTAAAGCAGCTACAAAAATTACAATTATGGCAAAATTAGGAGGACCTGATCCAAATACAAATCAACAACTTGCAAATGCAATTGAACAAGCTAAATCTATGAGTGTTACTAAAAAAGTTATTGAAAATGCAATTAAAAGGGCAACAGGAGAAAATAAAAATGGAAATGAAAGTAAAGTTGAAACTGTAATTTATGAAGGTTTAGGACCTGGTGGTGTTGGGATTGTTATTGAAGCTATGACTGATAATAAAAATAGAACAATTGGTTTCATAAGACCTTGTTTTAGTAAATATCAATTAAGTTTAACTCCAACTTTATATATGTTTGATAAAAAGGGATTAATTTTAATTAATTCTGGTGATTTTAATTTTGATCAAGTTTTTGATAAAGTTGTTGAATTTGGTGTTGAAGATTTGAATGAAATTGAATCCGATGATGATAGGAATTTGATTGAGCTGGTTACTGATCCAAGTGAATTACATTCAATTGCTTCTAAAATCAAAGATATTTTTGAAATTGTTGAATTGGAGATCAGTTATGTTCCAAATCCTGAAATGATGGTTGAGATAAATGATGAAGATACTAAAGTAACTTTTGATAAATTTATTAGAAGTTTAGATGATGTTGATGATGTTTCTCAAGTTTATACAAATTTGAAAGAGTAGAATGAACACCCCTGTATATATATATAATAAATTTTTAACTAAATTTAACACCAACAATTGAACCTGAATCATCTTTTAAAATTAAAGCTTTATTCAATTTAACTAATATTTCCAATATCTTAATCAACAAATTCAAATTAATGTTGTTGAATTCTTGATTTTCAGTCAATTCACTCTTTCTAATCTCATATAATGTCAAAACAGTATTATTTTGACCAGTATTATCAATCTATTAAATGTTAGTAAAAAGTATAAAATCATAAACGTTGTTAATTAAACTTACCCAATCGTATAACTTATCAGCCCATTCTTCTAAAGTATACCAATATATAAACAATCCGAATTTATGATTATTAGCATCAATCCATTCACATTTCCCATTTTTAATCATATGATTGATTATATCAAGTATGAAATCTGATTTTGCATACCTTTCAATCTTATCATTTTTAAAGATTGAATTTTTAGAGATATCTACATCTATATCTATATCATCGTTATCTACATCCTCTTCCCCATCATCATCATCATCTGTTATGCTAGTGGTGGTGGTGTTTGGCTGTCCATTGATTGATAAAGACCAAATCTTGTAAAATTTACAATAATCAAGTATTAAATCCTGCCATATTTGCAATTGTATTTGGAAAGTTTGTAGATTTGGTTGTTTTGTGAAAAATGGAGGAAAATTATAAATCGTAGGATATTTAAATGTGTTTGAAGACATGATTTGATGTATAGTGAATGATAAGTTGTGTTAAAGTAGTTAAAATTGCCTTTAAAATTGTAAAAAACATGAAAAAGCGAATATTTAACAAATACAAACAAACACGTCTTTTTCACTGTAATTAAGTAACTATAAGTATGTCGTCGGATGGATTGTCTTTGGTTGGTTCATTAGAACAAGAACACGGTGAAGTATACAATGAATTGATTCAAGTTATAGATCAATTACTATTAAAGACAAATATACAAACAAAGTTGAAAAATCACGAACCTTCTTTAGAATATGATGGGATATTTAATAATTTCCAACATCATTTGATACATCAAGATATAACAGATGATGATGATGATAAGCTAAATATTAACACATTTCTTGAAAAAATGTTGAATTTAAGATTGAATATATTCAAACAACATCAATTAACTTTACCTATATTAAATTCAATACATAATGAAAGGGAAAATATAAATGAAGTTAAATTAAACAAGATTATAAATGATATGAATGAAACATCGATAGATTATCTTAATGAATTAACAAAACAACAAAATTTAAATAATGAAATAAACAAATTATCTAAAATTAACTATATCAAATTACAAGAATTGAAAGATTTAAATGATAATTATAATAAATTATTATTATCTAATAATGAACTAAAATTTAAAAATTCAATAATTAATGAATCATCTGCTTTTAAAGGTGTTTATTCACAATTGAAATTACGTGAATTAAGTTTAATTAAGAGGAATTTAATGTTAAGTAATTTTAATATTATGTTAATTTCAAGTTTATCTAATATGAATGATGATGATGATGAATTGAAAGATATATTGTTATATTGTGGTGATTATGATGAATATGAATTAGACTATATACAGGAGTAAGTCAATTGACGTGAGTCAGTTGATTGATACAATTTTTGAATAAAATCAATTGACGTTAGTCAATTGATTGATATAACTGATACCTCAATTGATATCAATTTTGGACATGATCAGTTGACTAACGTCAATTGTTAGTCAATTGATCTGAAATTCGAATGAAATCGTCAATCGATATAAATCATGGGTATAATCAATTGTCAATTGATTAATTGACTAACTCAACGTTCATAATTATTAAAATACCTATTATTAACAACTTCCCAATTAATACAATTCCAAAAGTTCTCTAAATAATCAGACTTACCACAAATACCATAATCTTCAATATACATATTTTCCCAAACATTACAAACCAACAATGGTAATGAATGATCTTTTTCATTTAAATTTAATTTAATTTTATTATTTAAAATTAATTCATAATCTTTTAAACCAATTGGACCATTCAATTCTAATGATTGATTTCTTGAATATAAATATGGAGTACCATCATTATTTGAAGATATAATTTCTAATTTTTTAAATTCATTTTCAATTAAATATATGAACCCATTACCTGATAAAGTATCACATTGATATAAAAATTCATTTTTGAATTCATCAACAGATCCAAATTGTTCAATTATAATCTTCATTAATTGTGAATTTAGTTTAATATCACTCGTACTACTACTACTATCTTTCAATTGTTCAATAAATAAATGATTTGAATGACATAATGAAGCATAATGATATATTAAACCATCCATTGATCTTTTACCAGATGTTAATAAGATACTTAATGGACTCATAGTTTCATATCTTGTACCAACAGTATTTAAACTTAATTGTAATGTTAAATATTTTTGATATGATGTCCATGCAGATTCAAATTGTAATGGAGTCATAAGACCTTTTATACCATTTTTATGAAATTGATTGAAATTCGTAAGACGTGGAACTGTATGTATCGATCTTTTAAGTATTTTAAACATTCTATAGTTGTATATCTGTAGTAATTGTAATAATAGTTTATACTTATATTAATAGTGTTGAATTTGAAAAATTGAAAAATTATGAAAATCATTGAATTTGAGTTGATGAGGGCTTCATAACCATTTATTATACACATCTTTGCACCAGTTAGTTATCATACACACATCTATACACCACTCAATTATACATCTTTACACCAATAAATTATCACAACCAAGTACCATTTTAATAGTAATAGTAATAGTAATAGTAGTATCAGTAATAGTAGTACCCTTATTTATACACCACTTAACAACATGAAACTCCCTTTCAAACAGTTTAGTACTCTATCTCAAACCTTTGCAAGACAGAAATTATCTTATCGTCCTAATTATAAACATGAAAGTTATAGAATATATCCACCACCACAAGCAAAAGCAACATCAAGTAATAGTACTATAATTACTGAGAATGATCCAATTTCAATAATTTTAAATCAACCGAATTTAATGATTCAAAGACAAATTGAATATTTGAATTTATTTATTAATTTTGAACAAGCTAATAAATATCATTTATTTACTTTGAATGGTGTACAAATAGGTACTTTATTAGAACAAGATTATGGGTTTGGTAAGATGTTAATGAGACAATTTGTTAGATTGCATAGGCCTTTCCATATTGATTTATTTGATGGTCGTGGGGATTTAGTGTTGACTTTCAAAAGAAGATTCAATTTCATTAATTCAAAAATACAAATTATAAAACCAGTTAATTCAAATTATAATATATATACAGGTACAGGTACTGGTACAGGTACAGGTACAGGTAGTAATGGAGATGGGATTGTTATTGGTGAAAGTATTCAAAGTTGGCATCTTTGGCGTAGAAGGTATAATTTATTCACTGTTGATTCGGAAGATAATTCATTCAAACAATTTGGTTCAATTGATTCTGGTTTCTTAGCTTGGGATTTCCCTATATTTAATGAATTTAAACAATTGATTGGTTCAATATCTAGGAATTTTGTTGGTTTATTTAGAGAAATGTTAACTGATACTGGTGTTTATGTTATCAAATTTGAAAATGATGGTGTTACTGATAATGATTATAATACTATCAATTCTGATACTTTGATGGATTTAGATCAAAGAGCTGTTTTATTAGCTGTTGCTATTTCAATTGATTTTGATTACTTTAGTAGACATAGTAATCAAAGTGGTGGTGGAATGGTTAGTAGTGAATAAATGTACCTACGTACGAAGTACGTGTTACATACTTATATATAGCAATATAATTATACTTTATTACTTAAATCAGTAAGGTTTACTCAACTGAGTGTAATCTAGTCAATCGATGAAACATTTCAATCAATTTAAAGTAAATTGTTGTCGAACTAGGTCAATTGAGGTTCAAGTTAGTCAATCAATGTCAAACTACGTCAATTGTGCTTTAATTAGATCAATTAAGTCACAGTAAATTATTCCGGGTTCAAAGTGAGTCAATTGAGCCTTGATTCAGTCAATTGAGTTCCAATAAGTTGATTGATGTTAAACTGAGTCAATTGAGCTTTAACTAAGCCAATTGAGCTTCAAGTAAGTCAATTGGGGTTCAAGTAAGTCAATCGAGCTTTGATGTAGTCAATTGAGTTCCTGTAAGTCAATTGAGGTTCAAGAAGGTCAATTGGGGTTCAAGTAAGCCAATTGAGCTTTAACTAAGTCAATTGAGGTTCAAGCAAGTCAATTGTGCATTAAGTAAGTCAATTGAGTCAAAATAGTGGATCAAGTCTCATGCACGCTAAATGAGGTTGAAATACATCAATCAAGTTTTTTTACACTAAGTTAATAGAGCTTCATGTAAGTCAATTGAATGCAATTAGTACATGATTACAATTATATAAAATACCATAAAGTATATTTTTAAAACTATTTAAAATATAAAATGAAAAACACAGACAATGAATTGATACTCTCAGAGTATAGTGGAAAAAAATCATTCATTGAATTTTGAATATGTTTGTGTTAAGATAGTCAATTGATAATGAAGTCAATAGAGTTGAGTCAATTGATATTGGACAATCAATTGACTAACGTCAATTGATTTTAGTGAGTCAATAAACAATCAATTGACTAACGTCAATTGATTTTGATTAATTGGAATAACCAATAACACCACAAGCAGGTCTACCACCAGCATTACCAGTCTTTAAAGAATCAGCATGACCACCTTTACCTAAATCATCAGTACCACCATGAACAACAACAGTTCTACCAAGAATTGAATTTTCACCAAATAATTTAATAAAAGAATCTTGTTTTAAACCTTTTGCTAAACCATTTGAATCAGTTGTAATATTACCTAAATCACCAACATGTCTTTCTGAATCTTCTGGAGCACCATGATTTTTACCAAATGGATTAAAATGTGGACCTGCAGAAGTACATCCATTTGTATTATCTCCAAATTGATGAATATGGAAACCTCTTAATGCATTTGCATCATTACCTTCAATTTCCCATGAAATTGTAGTTGGTTCAGATTCAGATGATTGTTCAAATGTAACAATACCTTTAACTGTTGAATCACCTCTTAAAACTGCAACTGCTTTAGCCATTTTTTTTTGTTTCAAATATTATTTAATTGTAGTTGATGTGAAAGAAAAAAGAAAGAATTAAAATAAACTAATTGAAGTTGAGTGGCAAAAAATGGAGACTTTTCAGTCAGCAAATTGAAATTGAAATTGAAATCATTTTAAATTAATTTGATTAGTCATCAAATGAGTCATTAATTATATAATGGTTTATGTCAATTAATTAATGATATTTAATGATATTTCAATGACATTCAGTGTTATTTATATATCAATAATTAATTAATCTGTATAATTGCTCAATTTTAAATTAATTTGCTCATATTTATGCTCAACTTTATAATCACACTACTATTATTAATAAATTATATAAATTGTATATTAATAGATCAATCAAAACCAACTTTTTTATATTTTTATAAAGATAATTGTATACATTGTTCAAATTTTAACTTTAATTATAATAAATTGAATGAATTATATGAAAATACATCATTACAATTACTCAAATTGAATAATAAACAACATCCATATTTAATTACAGAATATAATATAGTTGAATATCCGACATTATTATTAATACATGATTTTGAAATCAAAAAGTTTAAAAAATTTAGAAATCTGGATAATTTAATTGATTTTATAAATGTTGAAACAGGTATATTACCAATCCAACCAAATTCAAAAATATTAAAATTAAATGAAAATAATAATATATTAAATAATTTGAATATTGATATATTGATACTATTTCATTCAAATTATTTAAATGAATATGAAGAATATATATCAAATTATGAAAAAATATCTGAAAATTTCAGTAATGAAGTACAATTTACAATAGTTGATATATCATTAAGTGAAAATAGTGATTTAATAAGAAATTTTAAAATATCAAATTATCCAACATTAATTTATTTAAAGAGTGGTAGATTGGATAATAGTGTATATTATAAATTGGATATAAAAGAAGTAGAACAATTGATCAAAGGGGAAGATAATAATTATGAAGTAGTTGATTTAAAGGAAATAAAGGAAATAAGGGAAATACATGAAGATGATGAAGATGATGATGATGATGATTTTCATTTTTATAAAGAATTGTGACATCTTTACACCAGAATACACATAATTATGTAATCTAATATTGTCATTCCCCACTTCCTTATTTCTTAAATATAACTGTTGTATCCTTGCTATTTTGTTACTTTGTTTAATTTCTTTATTCTTTATTCTTCTGGTCTAAAGACAAGAACCCTTGGAAGGAAAGAAGGTAGTAACATTTGATAAAACCCTTTCCTTTCAGGGGTGCTGTCAACAAATGTGTTAGCAGAATAGTTAGTCGATCTAAAGAATTCCTCAACTTTTCTAGATGTGTTCTCCACATTGATAAGTCTTTTGTCTATGTTTTTTAACTCATTTAAATATAACAAATCGGTTTTTTTGTTTTGCTTATCATCAACAGCATCAAGTTTCTCTTTTTT
Organism: Ogataea arabinofermentans; assembly: GCA_001661425.1. Taxonomy (NCBI): domain Eukaryota; kingdom Fungi; phylum Ascomycota; class Pichiomycetes; order Pichiales; family Pichiaceae; genus Ogataea; species Ogataea arabinofermentans. The sequence goes on from KV453852.1 coordinate 23,268, forward strand.
TAACTGCATTTTCAATGAGGATTCGTTCATTGATTATAGCCTTGTTTATTGTTTCATACTCCTTCTGAAGTTCAACAGGAATTTCATGTTGAGTAATCGTGTTGAAGTATCTTATCAATTGGTTGATGGTCTGAGAATTTGCTGGTATTCTTTCAGGCCAATCTTCGATACGGTAAGAAACAGGGGGTAAATTAGCCTCAGCGGCAGAAGCTTGCTGTGTGGCTTGTTGTTGTGGCGAAGTATTTGCCGGAGTTTCTGGTTTGATGCCGGGAGCAGGATTTGATATTTGTGTGCACGTTGTATTGTATTAGGTAATCAATTAGCAATAAAGTATCGCTTTGAACTATTGTTTTAGTATTGGAAATAACAGCCTTGTCTATCTGCACCAATCCAATATTAAAAAATAGAGTTTAATATGTAATTAATTATGGATGATAATATAATTAATACAATATTACGAATGGCTTTATAAGATAATAACTCTCAATAATAACTATAAAATAAAACGTGCACACACATATCAAGGAAAAAAACAGTTTTATCAAATGTTACTACCTTCCTTTCTTCCAAGGGAGCAGGATCACTTTTGTTGAATTTCTCTGAAGGCGTTGACATTGTAAGTAATTGAAGTTAAGTTAAAGTATTTAGTATTAAAAATAATTGAATTAATAGTTTGTTATCCTTGAAAATAATTTGTAGGATAATCTTGTATTTGTGTGCACGTAATTTGGGGTTATAATAATAATTTACACATCTTTACACCACTTGACATCTCTACACCAGAATACGCGTAACATCCTTACACCTCAAAATACACTATAATAATTGTAATATTTCAATGTATTTGAATAGTTGTCACTTTGTTAACATTCCTCTTTTCTTTATATTATCAATTATCAATTATCCACCATAAAAACATGAATATTTTCCGTATATTAGGTGATTTATCACATATGGTTTCAATTGTTATTTTATTAAATACAATTCAAACTAAAAAATCTATAAATGGTATTTCATTAAAGACACAAATATTATATTTTATTGTATATATTTCAAGATATATTGATTTATTTTTCAATTTTACATCAATTTATATAACATTTATGAAAATTTTCTTTATAGTTACATCATTTTATACTATACATTTAATTTTAAAATATTCAAAATTAAAATTAACTGAAACTACAGATGATGATTTTAAAATTATTTATTTAATCATACCTTGTTTCATATTAAGTTTAATTTTCAATCATAAATTTACAATTGTTGAAATATTATGGAGTTTTTCATTATGGTTGGAATCCGTTTCTATATTACCTCAATTATTCATGTTACAAAAAAATGGTGAAGCTGAATTATTAACAATTCATTATATTTTCGCATTAGGTTTATATCGTTCATTATATATTCCAAATTGGATTTATAGATATTTTGCTGAAAATAGATTTGATAAATTAGCAATTTTAACTGGTTTAATTCAAACTTTAATTTATTCTGATTTCTTTTATATTTATTATAAAAAAGTTATCAAGAATTTAAATTTTAATTTACCACAATAAAGTATATATACATATATAGCTTACATACATATATTAATCCCTTTTTAATGGATAATATTCTGTTCTAACACCTTCTTTTGTAACTATTAATATTTCTAATCCATCACCAACATGAATATGTCTTTCAGTAGCAGAACTAAAAGCGTCACGAACTAATTCAACAACTTCTTCTAATTTTAAATATTTTAATTGTTTTTTATTACCAGTTTCTGGATCTAATTGATTCTTAAAATTAACTTGATTATCTAAAAATGGCATGATTAAACTTGCTGCTGCTCCACCAGCACGACATTGTTCCCTTTCATATGATCCAACAGGATCAAATGAATATATTGATCCTTTACCTTCTGAATCTAATCCTGCTAATATAGTATGAACATAATATGGGAAAAATCTTTTACCATATAATAAATGTTGTATTAATCTAGCTGATGATTCAATACTCATTTTTTTATTATCATTATTAAAATGATATTGAATTAATTGATTTTTAAAATTTTTAATTAATGCTGTACCATCAGCTTGAAATCCATTTGCTGTTAATAATAAATCATCTCCAATATTGAAAACTTTAGGTTCATATCTTGAATTGATACTATATCCTGTCGTATGTCTTGTATCTCCTGCCAAAACTGCAAAATCTTCACCTGCTATACCTAATATTGTACCACCGTTATCTAAAAAAATGTTGAGTAAAAGTTAGTATGTATGTATTGTAATCAATCAGTTATAGTTTATATGGTTACTACATACCGGAATATGGATTGAATCTATGTTCAATGACATCATGTGTCACTTCATTTGAATATTCACTAGCTAAAGTACTCATCTTTATATATATGATTTCAATTGAATGTAATTCAGATATACTACTACTATTACAAGTTGTTTAAGTTTGTCAATTTGATTGATTTTCCAATAATTATTTGCCTTCCAAGATTAGTTGGTGGTGCACGGGTGTTATTATATTTGTATATCTTCAATTTTGTACTAATTTGTATTGTTATTACCTTGTTCTTTGTTAGATGTACGTTGTATGTTATTATTTGGTATTAGTTACTGGTTGTCATTTGTTTTGTTGATTGAGTTATCTTGAGTGGTTTTCATTCACATCTTTCTATGTTATTACCCTCAAAGAGCTACCCTTTGCGAATTTAGAAAAAGGACCATTTGCTCCGTTTTAACATTAGATGAATTGAAAGCATTACATCAGACATTAATTGATATCAATGTTAGTACTCCATTTTAATGCTTCTTTATCAGTGGTTCTGATGCAATTGGTCATGGATTAAAAACAATGTTTGAAATTATTGGTAAAATCTTTATTTGATGCTGGTGTTCCTGAAGATGATGATGGATTGTCCACTCACTTACACAAACTGGCACATATCAGATATTTACTTTCATAGCATGTCATTATTAAACATTGACCATTTCAAATTGCTTCAATTTTAAAAATGCCCTAATTTGATTGATTTCTGAAAAAGTCTATATTATTCAACTTTTCAACCTACTGATATACTTTAATCACAACTACAACTCTTACATATACTACGATATACTGTAGCACACTACACTACACTACACTGCACTACACTACTCCACATTACCCTTACACAACACTACAATACACTACAATACACTACTACTACACTACACTATAGTACCTTGTTATTGCCCTTTTATCAATATTAACATCCGTGCACCACCAACAAAACCCCAGGAAAAAAACACCGCCTCGTTTGAAATGCCCTGTCCCCAAATCCCCATTATATCAATTTACTAATTTAACCCCTTTCTTTAATCTTGATCTTTCCTTAACTTCATCACAATGTTATTCAATTAATCCAATCTTGTATCATAATGTTGTATTACATATTTTTATTTTTATTCACACCTTGCAATGGTGCTTCAAGTGCTCCAAGTGCTCAACCTTCAATTTCTTCATCTCAAGTTTATTCATCAATTAATCCTGATCCATTTAGTTCTACGATAACAAGTTATACATCGAGTGTAACGGCAACATCATTACCTAATTCAATCATAACTGAAGAATCTAAACAAGCAATGCTTTTGATGATGAATACATTATATTTAAATTCAAGTAGTTGGTTAAATTCTTATTTTAAATCAGATTCAAATTATAGTACTTTTACAAATGTTTTAAATTCAATTTATTTAGATTTTTTCATTGATGGTTTCCATTATTCTACATGTTCTGAATTAGCACCATATTTAGTATCTAAATTACCAGATGATGTTTATGAAGAATGGGAACCATATTTCGATTATTATTATACTTATTTAACTTCATCTGATTTAGCTTATGGTCATTTTAGTTATCCAACAACAACACCAAGTGGATTTTTTGATACTGAAGTTATAATACCATCTAATGATAATAATTTGTTTTCAAGTTATTATAAATATGCTATATGTAATGCTTTAATTGGTGATATTAATTCATATGGGTTTGTTTATAATCAAGCTTATAAAACATCATCAAGTCAAACAATGTTGGAAAATTTATTAGATGATTATAGTTCAGTTGTAAATTATAATGATGAAGGTCTTAAATATGGTTTAATATGTAATAAAATGATTAAAGAATATATACCTAATTTTGAATGGGAACCAAGAATAAAACAATTAGCTAAAACTTTATATTCAAATTTCGAAAATACTGCATTTAAAAATACGATAAATACAAATGATTTTACTCAAACTAATTATTATACTGCTATTTATCAAACTATAAATGATAATCAAAATACAACAACAACAATAACAACAACTGTTACATCAACTGAAATTATATCAAATCACATTCAACAATTTGGAGATGTAACTAGAATTGATAAAGGTACAATATATTTAAATTATGATCCAAATATATTAACAACAGCTATAATAAAAGCATTTATAATGGATTATAATAGTGAAAAAGAAGATTATTCAACTATATTATTTGAAAATTTAAATAAATTATCAATAGTTTCAAATTATTCAACAATGTTAAGTAAATATTCAGGTGTTAATATATATACTGATGATAATACAGTTTTCAATGAAGCTGTTGAAAAAATGTATAGTTTAGCTACAATAATACCTTGGAGATCTAGAATTTGGGATAAAATGGGTTGGTATTATACTGAAAATTATTTATATCCTCAAGATACAAATAGGGGTAATACTTTAACTTATACTGATGGATCAGGTCAAATATTTGCACAGTTATTTGATCCTAATCATTTTGTTAATACTAAAAATCAAGCTGCATTGGTAACAAAAGCTCTTCAACCTGATATACCAACGTGAATGTACCAGCCACAATCACCCACCAGCCACACTAGCATGAACACCCCCAGTTGCACCGCCTCATCAAAGACGGGGTGCATAAAAGATCGTACCACTTTTTTGATTTTTATTTTATTCTTATTTGATTCCCTTTAACTTGTTGCCACTTTGTGTTTTGTAGTGGGAATACCCCTTGAATTTTCATATTTTCATGTTTTAGTATACTATTATATATCTTGTTCTTTTAGAATAGAGTGTGTGTTTCCCATTAATAAATACGTATAATCAACATGACGGCTTTAGATCTTGATGATTATGATTCAATACTATCATCTTTAAATAATCAACCTCATTTAGGTGATGAGAGATTGAAATTGAAAGATAATGAACATGAATTAGATCAATTAAATACATTATTTTCTAGAAATTATAATAATTTAGATAATATTATCATTAATGATCAAAATATCAATAATGTTAATGGTAATGGTAATGTTAATGGTGGTAGATTAAGTACTGTTAGTAATTCTGATTCTCAATTAAGTTCAGATATTATATTTAATGAATTGAATGATGTTATGGGTGATTATAATTCTGGTATATTATCACCATATTCTTCAGGTTCATCACCTGATGAATTTTTCTTGAATAATAATTTATTGAATAATAATAATAATAATAATATTAATAATGATGCTTCTCAAATGTTACAGAATATTCCAATGAATGAATGTTTTTCAAATACAACTGTTACTTTCAATGAAGTCAATAATAGTATACCTTCATTAACCAATACATCAACATCAACATCAGATGAATCTAAGTTCAAAGAATCTTTGAAAAATAACAATAAGAAATCAATAACTCATAAATCAGATTCAGCTACTACCACTACTGCTACTGCTAATGGTATTTCCAAACCTGGTAAAAAAGTTAAATCTTCACATAATTTAATTGAAAAAAAATATAGAACAAATATTAATTCTAAAATTATTGAATTAAGAAATTGTGTTCCTGCTTTACGTATAGTTGTTTCTAAAAATCATAATCATAGAACTTCAACTTCAACTTCAAATGATGATGATGATCCATATTATAATGATGATGATTATGAAGGTAATGGTTATACAGATGATGAAGAAAAATTGGATGGTTTAAAAGCTGCTAAAAAATTAAATAAAGCTACAGTTTTAGCAAAAGCAACTGAATATATTAAACATTTAGAATTTAAAAATAGTCAATTATTAGAAAAAAATGAAAAATTGATGTCAATGTTAAATATGAATAATTCTTCATCAATTGATTCATCTAATCATCAACAATTGTTTTATAATAGTTCTGTTTCATCTTCTTCAACTAATTCATCACCCCAACAACAGCAGCAACAACAACAACAACAACAACAACAGCANCAGCAGCAGCAGCAGCAACAACAACATCTTAATGAAGTTCAAGCATATCCTCAACAATATAATAATAATTCGCTAACGAATAAATTACTGTTTGGTGGTATAACATGTATGTTGGGTGCTTCAGCATTTGATGATTTTTCAAACTCAAATTCAAATTCTAATTCAAATAGAGGTTTATTTAGTATTCCAATCATGTCATTTTCAAATTCTCCATCATCAACAACATCAACTAATTTCAATAATGAGTTGATTAAACCATTCACTGGATTATTAAAACTTGTTTTATGTTTTGGAGTCATTTATCAATATTTCATTAAACCATTCATTAGTTTATTTAATGATGTTGATGATCAAGATTCAAAAACTTCAAAAAATTTAACTTTCCAACAAGTTATTGAAAAGTTATATGAAATTATAATTGATCCTTTTAAATTTTATTCAAGTTTAACATTTATTGAAACTAATACTATTGAATCTCAAATACTTCATGATTTTACATACTCTGATAACAATGAAAGATTCTATATTGATTTATTCAAATGTTTGAATTTGAATAGTTCAAATTCATATAATTTATTCTTAAAATCAATGTATTTTAAAAAATTATCAGAGTTATTATTGGATGATAATAATAATGGATCAGTTTGGATTCCTTATAACTTTATCAATTGGTTGATTGTTGATAGATTAGGTGAATCATATTATAATCAATCAATTTCAAAAAGTGGGTTTGAAGATAATAAAAATGATTCTAAATTGAGTTATATTTTAAGTAATTTCAAATATAGTGAAATTTCACTAAACTCATTGAAATTAAAAGAAGATGAAAATGATGAATATGATGATGACTCGTTAATTGATTGTTTATCAAACTACTTAGTTGATCGTTTATTGAATGATATAATGTCAAATACAATAACTTTAGAATCATTGAAAAAGCAATCTATAAATAAGGAAATTGATAATGATAATGATAATGATAACTCATCAATATCATCATCAAATAATTTAAACTGTTTTCAAAATAATTTAAGAATTACAAAATTACAAATTCAATTAACTAAATCATTAAATAAATCATATAAATTATCAAAATTGAATTCTAAAAAAGATGAATTAAAATGTTTAATTTTAATATTTTTATCAAATTCAACAATTGATAATTTAAATCGTTGTTTTAAATTATTAAAAGAAAGTGAATCTGATAATATCAAGAGTAGAATTGATTCAGAATTAAGATTAGGTTTAATTTGTTGTGTTTTAAAATATCAATTATTATTAAAAGTGAATGAAAAAGAATCTAATGATTACATTAATATTTTAAAATGGTTAAATAAATTAAATTTACCTAGTTTTACAAATCATGGTGGTGATTTAAACTTATTCCAATTTGTTTGTTTATTTAATGTTTTCAATATCATTGATTTCAAAACTTTAGATCATTTGAATGAATTAAATGAGTTAAAGTTAGCTGCTATTGAAAAAGAATTAAAATCAGATAACGATACTGTTTCTTCAACTAAATTAACTACATCATCAGATGAAGATGACGATGAAGATGAAGATGAAGATGAAGATGAAGATGAAGATCAAGATGATGATTCTGAATATTCGTCATCTACAAATATTTCAATAGTTACAAATGAACATGAAATTAATCCTAAACCAACGATATCAAGATTAAATTTCAAATTATTGAATATTTTAGCTAGTTTAAGGATCTTTGTTGGTAATTGTAATAAAAATGAAATTGAAAATGTTTTAATTAAAGGAATGGATCATGATGATCAAGATGATGATCAAGATCCAAGTGAAACTTTAGAATTAAAAGATTATCTACTTGATTTATTCCTTGAATTTATTGAAAAGTTGAATGGTTTCTAATTTGTGTTGTTTGATAGATTGATTCGTTGTTGTTTTTTTATTAAATTTTTTATTTCTTTCTGGTAAGTTATTACCTGGCGTTCGTATTATACCTTTTTTCAATTCTTTATTTATTCTATATACACTTTTATTCATACTTAGTTCTCTGTGTTTTAATGATTTGTCATTAGTAAAAAAGACGTCGATCGACGCTAAAGATACCTACAACACACATACACACACCCTTACACTTCCAACTGAAATGACACGTGATTGATAAATGGCAGTAAACTCTGAACGGGCCAGCGAATCTTGCAAGCCGGAAAGCACCTTTTTCTAAAGGATTGTACAAATACGATAGATAGTCGGTATACATATATATATATAACACTTGTGTACATATATACAGATTGGTTCAACTCAATTAAATCATAACAATCATCGTGTGTGGTGGGTTTTTTATTTTTCGGTTGTGATTTATATAATTATTGATTGTACAACATTTTGTATTTGTCTTTGTCTTTGTCTTTGTGATTTTTGCTTTTTTTCTTTAATCAATTCAGTTATCCAAAAGTCAATTGATTAGGTACTATATTCAAATTCAAGGAAATTGAAAAGTTTATTGGGCAGTAAGATAGATATCAAACTTAATTGATATAAAGCTGTTTCTGAACATTTTTCATCATGTATCCTTATGGAAATCAACAAAACCAATATGGTAATAATGCCATGTATGGTCAACAAAATGGTTATTCCAATAATTCATGGCCCCAACAACAACAACCTCAACAACAACAACAACCTCAACAACAACAACAACAACAACCACCAGCATTCTATGGGGGTGGTGGGCTACAAACTCAACCTACTGGTTATGGATTTGGAACTCAACCTCAACAACAACAAGCTCCACCTCCATTAAACTCTCAACCTACTGGCTGGAGCACACAAACTCCATCTTTGGTAAATCAGGCAACAGGTTGGAATCCACAGCAGCAGCAGCAACAACAACAACCCCAACCATTGAATAATCAAGCTACCGGATGGAACCAACAACAACAACAACCCCAACCATTGAATACTCAAGCTACTGGATGGAACCAACAACAACAGCATCAACCATTGAATACTCAAGCTACTGGCTGGAATACTCAACCTCAGAGCTGGAACCAACCTCAACAACAACAGCAACAACAACAACAGCCTTTAGCTGTTCAAAAGACTGGTTTTTTACCCCAAACTTCATTTGGAATGGGATTGCAAGCTCAAGTTACTGGTTGGCAACAACAACAACAACAACAACAACCTGCTCAACAACAGCAACAACCATTGATGTCTCAGCCAACAGGTTTCACTTCAGCTTTCCAATCAGTTCAAGGATTAGAGAATAGAGATTTAAAAATTCCAAATTTCAGGTTGTCATTCATTACATTAAAAGATCAAGAACGTTTCGAACATATGTTTAGACTTAATGTTCCAAAAGGTGAAAGTTCAATTGATGGTGCTGCATGTAAAAAAATCTTATTACAATCCAAATTATCTCCAACTAAATTAGCTGATATTTGGGCTTTGGCAGATACCACCAAATCAGGACATTTATTATTCCCTGAATTTGCATTAGCTTTACATTTATGTAATATTGCAATCAATGGTGAACCAATCCCATTGGAATTACCTACCAAGATCAAAAATGAAGTTAGCTCTTTTGTGGATACGATCAATTTTGGTGTGGCTGATGATCAATCATCTGCTCCTCAACAAAACACTCCATTTAGTTCTAATACAAATAACAACAATATCAATCAGCAACAGCAACAGCAACAGCAACAACAACAACAATCTTTATTGAATGGTTTGTTCCCACAGGCAACAGGTTACGCTCCACCACAACCACAACCTTCTCAATCATTTCCTCAAATGCAACCTCAAGCTACTGGTTATGCACCAATGCAACCTCAAGCTACCGGTTATGCACCAATTCAACCTCAAGCTACTGGATTCAATCCTACTAATGGATTAACTCCTCAAAAAACTGGTCAACTTGTTCCGTTAACAGCTCAACAAACTAGTGGGTTGGTTCCAATTGGTGCTCAAAGAACAGGTGGTTTAGTTCCTCAAGCTACAGGTTTCCAACAACAACAACAATTGCAACCTCAATCTACGGGTTATCAACAGCCAATGCAACCACAAGCTACAGGTTACCAACAACAACAACCATTACAATCTCAATCTACTGGTTATCAACCAATGCAACAACAAAGAACTGGTGGACTTGTCCCTCAAATGACTGGACTAATGCCTCAACCAACAGGCTTAACTGCCATGCCTACCGGTAAACCTGGCCAATGGGGTTTTGTCTCTATGCCAACTGGTGGATTACCTGGTTTAGATATGATGCAATCACATTTCATGCCAAATGCATCTTCTCAAGCTCATCATTTAACATCATCAATGGGTGGTAATATTGCTTCTAATGTTACATGGGCAATTACCAAACAAGAAAAACTAATTTATGATAACATTTTCAAAAAATGGGATACTGCAAGAAAAGGTTTTGTTGATGGTGATGTTGCTATTTCAGTTTTCGGTAAATCTGGTTTGAATAGATCAGATTTAGAAAAAATTTGGACTTTATCAGATTTAGGTAATAGAGGTAAATTGAATAAAGATGAATTTGCTGTTGCTATGCATTTAATTTATAGAAGATTGAATGGATTTGAATTACCTTATGCATTACCACCTGAATTGATTCCGCCTTCTTCTAAAATGTTACAAGAATCAATGAGTGATTTGAAAGGTATGTTGAAAAATGATGCTGCTGGTTTAAGTAAAGCTAAACCTTCAGTTACTCCATCTTCAACTTCAAGAGATGGTTCAAGATTCAAGAATGACGATAGTGATATCGGATACGTTAGTAATTCAAGACACAGAATTTCAAGAGTTAAAACAGATGACAATGAAACATTTGGTTCCAATTCCAAATTATCAGTTGAACAATTGAAGAAGAAAATTCATGAAAGTAAAATCATCTTATCAGCCATAGATGCAAAAGATGATGATACTCCAAATGATTATGCTGAAAGACAAACTAAGAATGAAATTGAATTATTGAAGACTAAGATTAGAGCTACTCAATCGACTTTGAATTCAACTTCTACAAATGTTATTGGATCTGATATCAAACAAAAGGGACAAATTAGCTCCAAATTGAATAAATTAACCGATAGTGTTCCTCAAATCATTCAATCAATTGAACAAATTGATGAAGAGATTAAAAAGGCAAAGATTGAACTATTTAGATTGAAATTACAAAAGGAGAATCCATCAGGTATTGAGGTTCATGGAAGTGGTCCAAACGGTGAAGTTACTGATTCTGATAAAAGAATAGCTAAACAAAAAGCTATCATCCAAGCTAAAATGGCTGCTTTAACAGGTAAACCTGCTCCAAGCTTTGATAAATTTGAAGATAATGAGGCAAAATTGAATTTGGAAATTGAAAAGATTACAAATGAAACTAAGCAACAACAAGCAATGGTTAAAGATATTGCAACTTCTATTTCTGAATTAGTCAATGATATTTCTAAATCTTTGAACTCAAGTAACTCCATGGAAGTTGGATATGCCAAATGGGAATTAGGTCAAGGTGTTCAAAACTCAGAAGTTAGAAACTTCATTGAGTTATTGAATGCATCTAAACCAACTACACCACAAACATCAGTTGCTCAACAATCTCAGCAATCTACTCCTTCGACTCGTGCTCCAGTTCTAGTTCCAGCTCCAACACAATCATCATCACCAGCACCAGCACCAGCACCAGCTGCTACTAATACCACCACTTCAACACCAGTGGCAGCCACCAGTACCGGTACAGGTGATAGAGCTAGAAGAATCAAAGAACAAGCAGAAAAAAGAATGCAAGAAAGATTAGCAAAGTTGGGTTTGAAAAGAACTAAAACCGGATCTGAGGTCGTTGACAGTAATGCTTCCTCTGTTGTTACATCACCAGTTTCAACTCCTGCTTCACTTGCTCCACCATCACCATCATCTGTGGATAGAAGACCACCACCTCCACCTGTGTCACGTCATACTAAAGATCAGAGTATCTCAACTCCACCTGTTGCTGCTACTCCACGCGTGAAGGAAGAAGAAAACTCATCGTCATCCTCTGATGATGAAGATGATGAAGAATTGGAGAAATTGATTGCTGCTAAAAAAGTATTGGAAGCTAAAGAACGTGAAAGAAAGTTGAAGAAAAAGTCTGATAAGGATGCTAGATTGGCTAAATTGAGGGCTGAAATGGAAGCTTTGAAGAAGAAGGAAGCTGAAGAGCAAGATGATTCAAGTGATGATGATTGGAGTACTCCAAATCCAACCAAAGAAATTGAAGCTCCTAAATCTGCTCCAGCTCCTGTTGTTGAACCAGAACTAAAATCAGTCGAAGTTCCAGCAAATTCAATTCCTGCTCCAGCTACTGGTAGTAACAATCCATTTGCTAAAATGGCTGCTGAAGAGAGCAAAAAAGGTACTGAAGCATCATCCCCAGATGAGAAAAAGACAAACAATCCATTTTTCAAACCAACTGCACCTCAAGAGACTAAGATTGATACGCAAAGATTACAAGCACAAAGAGATGCTCAAAGGGGTATGTCTCATAGTGATGATGGATGGTCCGATTCGGATAAGGAAGAAGAAGAGGATGAAATGCCTGCATCTTCCAAACAAGCTGAATTGGCTTCGATGCTATTTGGTGGCATGAGATCTACAACCACTTTGGAGAGTGGCTCAAAGGCAGGCACTCCTCAAGCTGAACAACCAGGATTCACTTTCTCTCAACCACCACCTGTCCCTTCTGCTATCAATACTGAAACTGAAACTGAAACTGAAGCTGAACCAGTTCCAGAAACTAATGGTTATGATGCGCCAGTGGATGAAGTTGCTGAGTTGTCAATTGAAGATAAAGAAATTGAAACACCACAGGCTCCATCATCTTTCATCCCACCAATTCCTTCGGCTCCAGCACTACCAACTAATGAATCTGTGGCTGAACCAAGTACACTTCCACCTCCACCACCTCCATCAATCCCACAGACGGTTGACGATGAGTCTGTTGAGATTACATCGGTGATTCCTTCTGCTCCACCTCCGCCTCCGCCAGTTCCTACTTCAGCTCCACCTCCACCGGTTCCTGTTTCAGCTCCACCTCCACCTGTTCCTGTTTCAGCTCCACCTATCCCTGGTTCTTTCCCAGGAGTTGCAGCACCTCCACCTCCACCTCCTCCTCCACCTGCACCTACATCTGTTCAAGATAATGGATCAATTCCTGCTCCTCCAGTTGCTGTTCCTGCCGCAAACACACTTAGCTCATTGTTTGGTGAGATTAACTCCGGAAAACAATTGAAGAAAGTTAGTGACAGTGAAAAACATATAGTTGAAGGTGGTGTTGTTGGTAAAGTTCTTGAATGAATGTGAGTACTTTCTTTTAACATATAAAAAAAAGTCTACCATGAATATACTTGTTGATTCTTTTTATACTATATGAACAATCTTGAAGTGTGTTTTTTTTTTGTTTAAAATTTTCCGTTATTTCTATATGTTTTTTGTGTTTTTCTTATATAGTTGCTATATATACATGCATGTACTTAGTGGCATTACTGTTTATTTTTCTTCTTTCTTTTATTATGTATTTGTGAATTCAACTTAGATTATTACTATTTTTATTATATATGTAATTTTAATCGTAAAGTAGAAAGAACACAAAGTGTGAGGGGGTAATGCATCTATAAACAAAAATCAAGCAGGTACAAATAAAAGATAAATAGAACTCTATTTTCAATATAGGAAGTACCAAGAATAAGATTGGGAGGAGGGGAAAATAATCAAGAAAACAAAAAAAAAAAAGAAAACCAAAGCAAGCATCTAAACAAACATTTTGTAAAGAAGGTGTCAAAATCTATAGAATATATTAGCAGTATCAACTAAAATAATTGAAAATTGAGCTTTTAGATTCACTATTCTTAGCTGGGAAAGATTCAGTATTTAATTTGTTTCCAATTTGTTTATGTAAATGTTTCAAGAATTCAGGATAACTCCATGTTAAATCTGTTGATTTATCTTCATATAACAATTCAATAAATTCACTTTCATTTTGATCTAATCTAAACCTGCATATTTGAATAGGGAAGAATTCAGCACCTAAGTAATGTTTTCCTAAGAATGAACATAAATTACGAACTTGATTCGAGATATGCGTGTCTAAAATAGGTAATTGACAAAGATTCGAATCCAACTTATCTAAAGAAGTGGCATGTTCTCCAAACAGATCTTGCAATAGTAATGGATTCACATCAGAGTGAAGCCATAAGTATAAACTCTTTGTATTGAATATCAAATAAGCACCTCCCATTTCTAGATTTGTTTGAGTTAATGGTGTAGCTTTAGGTAAATCAAATTGACCAGTCTTTTCATTTTGGATACATTCGCTCTCATCCAAATTGTGAATTGATATCAGAATTGGATATAGATATGCTGAGAGTCTGGTTGCGGTAAATGATTCCAAATTGTATACAGATTCGATTCGAAGATCCGAATTACCAACTCTTTCTTTCAATCCTTTACTTTTCAAAGCCGATAGTATGAACATTGATAAAGTACGTAGTCCATGTGGGAATACCAATTGACCAGGCATGGTTCCATTACTTCCAACTAATGCTTTATAAGCAGCATTTATGTTGGCAAGTTGTACATTCAAGTATGATCTAACAGCAACTAAATTTGTATGTGGTAATCTGGTTAGACTCTCTCTTAACATCAAACTTAACACTGTATCTTGATCAGCAAATGAGAAAACATCTGAAACACGTTCCGTTACAGACATGATACAATTGATCACTCTAACTTTTCTCAAACCTTCTTTAGAGGTATACAATAGAGCAGCTTGAAAATGTGCATCTTTCTTTGTATCCAATTTTCCATCATATATGAAATCACAAGCAATTGAAGTATGCTGAGCAACGTTCGGCAAAGTAGGATCAGTGGATGAACCTGAAGTAGCAAAAGCACCATAGTATTTATTCACTTGTAAACCATTGGAACAACGAACTTTAATTTGACCTTGATAACCACAAATATCACTAACTGTTGTTTTGATACTATAAACTAAATCAGTCTCATCCCTATCAATGTTGAAATTATACCATGCTTTCACAATACCTCCTGTTTTATGAGCAACCAAACCAGAGTTAGCTAGATCGACAGGAGCATTAGAACAGACAAATAAGTTCAGTCCAACATTAGCTTTATTATACTCTTTCAATAATTCCTGATAAAATTTGCTATCGGGAGTTAAAACTTCCCTATCGTGTTCTACTATTGGTCTTTGTCCTTGTAATTTCGGTTTCAAAGCACCAGGGCCCCAAGATGGTAATGTTGACAACGTTGCTATGACTTGACCACCTCCAACTTGCTCTAACAACAGTTTAGCCACTGTTAATGCAGTTCCATATGCAGGTTCCGTACCTGGATAATAGGTATTCTGTTCGATAGTACTCAGCGTTGTATCGATGATGCTGTATGACTCCATTGGATCGGCAAATAATCCTTCATAGAAAGGTAAAAATGGGTCTTCAAGGTCACCCACTGTAGACATTGTAGTTTGATCCAAGTCTGGACTTAAATTGAAGAAATGAATCTTGTCATCAAAACCAACAATCGACACCTTGGAACCTTGAGGTAAATTACACTCACCGTTATTGTATAAAGCCAATCTGATAGCAGAACATGCAGCTTCATGTAATGAGGATTTGATAGCTGCTATAGATAAATCAATCAAGAATACATGATGTATTGGATCTGGTTGCTTATCATCTAGATTGTAGTCATCTGGAACTATGATATCAATTACACCTGAATGTAGTTCTGGTTTTTCATAATAATCTGCTCTAACACCATTGTTATCAACTTGATTAACATAATCATCAGGCACAGGAGTTGAAAAGGTACATATGTTACAAACCATATTTCTAACACTATGCTGCATTGATGGGTTAATATAAGTACGACAACGTCTACATCTTGGCACAGTACTAATCGAACGGAAATCAACTTGAGGAACTTCTTTTTCACCTTCATCAGTAGGTGCAAATGGTTGAATCAACATACCCAATGGAAGTTTAGTTGATTGTTTCAACTTATCATTTGATGGGATACTATACATTGACATTCTAGCAAACTTTGGTGATGCATTACCTTGGTCAATACATCTGTATTGAGTTCCAGCAGGTGGTGGTGACACATTTTCAAATGTTAAAAAGTCAGCATCTTTATAATTGTAATCCATTTGATATCTGATCGCAGCAACAGATAAATCTTCACTGTTTCTAGAGTCCAATGCATCAGTAGGTGAGAACTGCTGCTGAGGAATCGTCTGGGCTTGTTGAAAGTTATTGGCTTGAATTTGATTAGGAATGGCAGCTACGTTTGGATCTTGATGATACGAATTGACAACCGGAATAGCGGATGATGAGTTCACAGGGTTTGAAGAATACTGTGGAGCTTGCAGACCTGCACTTATAGCAGCAGCATTCGGATCAAAGCTTGGGTCGTAACTGGGATCAAACCCGTTATCTATAGTTGAGGCAGGAGTGAAATTGGCCATCAAATTATGATGAGCATGGTTAGTTCTTCTTTTCCTTGACTTGGTGTTAGCTGAAGATTGTGGTATTGAGGATGCATTTGGATATGAAACCTGTGGTTGTTGTTGTTGTGGCTGTAGTTGTTGTTGCTGGTCTTGCTGTTGCGGTATCGAACCATTTGGTGTTGAGGCCATATTCAAATTTTGCATGCCATACGTCAAGTCCTGGTATTGACTAGCATTGGGATCATAGCCTTGATATGACATATTGACAGTTGCTTGAAAAGAACTAATCTAAAGGTTGAATTGCAGAGTATTGACAAAAAGGTTGAGAGGTCTTTAAATGAAGAAGATCTGCGAACCACGCCGTGGGATTAGATAGAAATGACACTGCGACAGGCACCTAGTAGATGCAAACAAATTGTTTCAATGATTTGCCAAACGCAGTGACAGCTTGCCAGGTTAATTGATTGGCAATGACAAGAGATCTGATCAGTGGTGATGAGGACAAACTACAAACAAACAAAGTTCGGCACTTTTCAACAATCGTCGAATTCAAAAACGGCACGCTTTTAGATTCGCGTCGCTCGTGGTGATTGTTAGTAGTTTTCCCGGTGAAAGGGTTGCGTCGATCTGCGTCGATCTGCGTCGATTAGCGTGGTGTATCATCACGTAATGCATTAGTCAGACACGCGGGTCTATTTCAGATTTTCCATGTATTTTCTCTTGTTATGTATACCTAATACTACTTCAACTATTATTGTTGTCTAATTCAGCACGTTATAATTCGTTTATCGCTTTTATTGGTTTTCGAAAACTGCAATGGGTGTCACTGGTTTGCTTCCCGCGCTGAAATCCATACAGGAACCCTGTACTTTGGAAAGATATAGAGGTAAAACTTTGGCTGTTGATACATATGCTTGGCTTCACAAAGCTGCATTCTCATGTTCCATGGATATAGTGATGGAAAAACCAACCAAAGCTTACGTTAATTACGTGCTGAAGCGGTTGGACGCTTTTAAGCACTATCAGATCACTCCTTACATGGTATTCGATGGTGATTACCTCCCGACAAAAGCTAATACTGAGTTGGAAAGAGCTACCAAGAGAACAGAGTATAAACGGTTAGCCATTGAGGCTATCAATTGCAATGACAAGAAAGCTGCCTTTGGATACTTCCAAAAAGCCTGTGATATCTCTCCTAACATGGCCAAAACATTGATTGATGAGTTCAAAGTCAGAGGTATCAAGTATCTGGTAGCTCCATATGAGGCTGATTCTCAAATGGTTTACCTTGAGAAAATCGGACTTGTTGATGGAATTATCAGTGAAGATTCGGATTTACTCGTCTTTGGATGTAAAACATTAATCACAAAACTGAATGATAAAGGTGAATGCATTGAGGTTAAAAGAGAGAATTTTAAAAATGTTAAAAGCAATGCCATTGGAGCTTTCAATGACGAACAAATGAGATTGATGGCTGCTATCAGTGGCTGTGACTATACCAAAGGGATCAATGGTGTTGGTGTCTTGAAAGCAATCCAATTTATCAAAAGATTCATGACTTATCAGAGAGTGATGATGGGCATTAAATTTGAAGGAAAGTTATCTATTCCAACCACTTTTGATGAAGAATTCAAGAAAGCAACGATAGCTTTCAAGCATCAGATTGTTTTCAATCCATTGACAAAAACCCCTGAATATTTGACTCCATTACCTGAAGATTTCCAGGAATCAGAAGAATATTTACTTTCCTGCACAGGCAAGTTTTTGGAGGTTGAAACTCATCAAGGTATAGCCAATGGTGATTTAGATCCATTTACCAAACTGCCTCTTATCTCTAGAGAGTTGTCGGTCATGGAAAATGGAGCAAATGGAGCAAAAAGATCTATGTCTTCACCGGTTATGCAGCAACGTGCTCCATCGCAGAAAAACACATTGGAAATCTTTACAAAACAGAGGGCAGCTATGAGATCCAAATCTGAGCCATCACCAACACCGGTCATAACATCAACACCTGCTATCACAAACAAGAAACGAAAAGCGCTGTTCACGATTGATGAATTTATGAAGAGAAATACTAGTACTAACACTAGCAAAAGCACCATAAGAAAACTTTCTCCGCAAAAATGTAATGATCAGAAAGTTTCTCCTATATCAAAAAGAACCAAGTTGCTTTTTGGAAGTAGTCAAGAGAAAGTTTCAATGAACTCAAGAAGTAAATTTTTTGGAAAGGCTAGTCACAATCATGAACCAATACTGATTAACCAAGAAGACAGAAATATCAGCTCTGCAGACTCAGATTTGGTTGAAGGACTCAATTCAAGTGACTTTGTTCTTACAGATCCTGACGAGGACGAAGGAGATGCGGACTTAGAAGATCTGGAAACAAAAAAGCCAGATGAAATCAATGATTCTTTTCTGGAAACCACCGAGATTACAGGAGACGTGAACAACAGTGCATATATTGACTCTCAAGACATTGACTCTAACCCTATTGCATTTGCTAACATTCTTGACGATGATGATGACGATGGCGATTACAATGTCGATCAAAATCCAAAGTTACAAGAAAGCATCAATGCAAAACAGTTGGTGGACGCTTGGAGAACGAAATTTGAACTCAAGCCAGGTTCAGTCGATTCCGATTCAAAGGTCAGGCCTGCTACACGCAAACCATTAAAATCCTTAGATGTTAATCAATGTGCTAAAACAGAAACTGGACTCAAAATAAATACAAAAAGCGTTAAGAGTAAACCATCGAGTAGCTTTACCCCAGATTTGAAGACTGACGATCTTCCTCCGATTACTGGTCACCTACGATTAAATTCGTTTAGGTTCATAGGTTAGTAAACTGTTGAACAGAACGCAGATAACTAGCAAGATAATATTCACGCTTTACAACCCCCAATCTTTGCATCATCCATATTATAGATACACTTTTATACAATAAAATTTAGTTTGCATGCTCCCACAGTTTTCATCGGATATCACGTGACAGACGCGTCTATCTTTGTAGTTGTACCCAGTCTTATCAGTTTGTATTGCCATCTAAAGCTATTTCTAACCAATAACCATCTTTGACAATTCAATTGTAAATGTCAGAGAGTAGTGGTTGGTTAGAATGAGGAAATGATTGATACGGAAGATAAGTTGTTTTATTTGGAGTCTCATTTTCCGCTAGTTGATAAAGATGCCTTACTTGAGATTCTTGTAGTTTGTGATGGATCGATCGAAATAACAGAGTCAATGTTAAGCCAACAGTTCGAACGAGTTGCGGATCCGATTACTCAAGATGATATCAAGAGCACCAAATTGAAGGAGGAAGTGGTGAATAGAGAGACGACAGGTTTAGTAGTGGATCAGAGCTCAAACATAATTGATACTGATAATTGCGAAATAGTATATGGGGATGAACGTCAAATCAAGGTTGAACAGTCAAGGAAAAGGAAGTCAGAAATAGACATCGATTTAGTTTCCTCCAAAAAGATGAATGCTAACCATCAAACTTCGTTAAATAAGTTCACAAGCGTGCATCAGTCTACAGAAAATAACTCCCTTGCCACCAAAGGTGTTAACCTTGCAACACCAACGTTATCAAAAACGATCACTTTGCATACGAAGAAAGAAATTGAAGAGGCACTTCCAACCGTGAAATTCATTAAAAACTTTTTACCCGAGGATCTTGCAAATGATACGTTGCAAGAATTATTAAACAGAAAAGCACTCTTTAGAGGCAAAGAATTTGTAATAGCTGGTAAGACTAAAAGATCAAGTCATAATACTGCTATTTTTTATGAAAATAACAGTGATGGAGTTGGGTACGATGGAGAGATGTTTGGATTACAGAAAGAAAAAGGCCAAGATTATTCATCTAACTTGAAGTTGTGCCAGTATTTATTGGAAGATAAAGTGGATGAGCTCATGAAATCATATACTAAGCATCCGTATGAAAGTGATAACAAATGGAAAGCTAATCTATGTATAGGAAACTTGTTCGAATCTAATAAAAACCACTTGGATTGGCATTCAGATAAACTCACTTTTATTGGACCTTTACCTTTGATCTGTTCAATAAGTCTAGGTGCTACCAGATATTTCAGACTCAAAAAATTGCATTACAAAGAGGGAGAAGTCAATTTAAACCCAATCTACAATATCCCTTTACCTCATAATACTCTATTATTACTGCTTCCCGGAACACAGGAAGAATATAAACATTGCGTGCCAACCTTAACCGATTCGCTACTTGACCAACACCCATTTGCAAAGACAACTCGAATCAATTTGACATTTAGGATGATACGACATGAACTGGTTCAAAATAGACCTGATTGCCCTAAATGTAAGAAACCTACACCCCTTGTATTGAGACGTATGTTCAGAAAAGTGGCAAGTAGAGGTTACTATTTTTGGGGTTGTCCTAAAAGTTTCCCTAACGGTAAATCCTGTGAAGGGTTTTACTATGCTGATTTCAGCTTGTTGAATAGACCCGAGGCTAACAGTACGAGTGACAAATTGATGTATTGTACCAAAGATATAAAGAAGGCATCAAGGTGGGTTGCTGAAAACGACGATGAAGTACTTAACTTAATCAAGTATAGCGGGGATGACATTTGCAACTCGGAAATCGAAAGTGGATTGAAGGATGACGCTAACAATGATGATTAATTAATTGGTTGAGATAGTAAAATACGTGTATATGAATTAATAAATAATACTTTAATTGGAAATATCCTTCATGATTCATGACCTACTATTACGAACTTTATTTTGGATGTAACGGAGGTTTTTGTACCTATAGTTACATAGTCTCACTCAAAAACCCTATATTGGATGGTTTATATAACCCAATATTCATATATCATCACTACAGATCGAGCCCCAGATAGACGGGATGATCAAAAAAAGACTTACATCAGCCTCGAGCCGCACTTCAAGATAACGAAGCAAGCAAAATCTCAATTAGTCTGCTTAATGTATTTTATGCTGCTGATGAAACGATTTTGATACTAAACTAGTAGTTAGGGAGTACAATATAACGAAAGATTCACTGAATATGATATATGATGGCAGTTTGAAAGATAGTGCAATTAATTTTGTGGACAACAAACTTCCAATGGGATTGAAATTAAGCACTTTTTCTAGGCTCTTATCTGTTTCGGATCCCCAACAGTCTGAACCTAAAGGACCTGGTGAAATAACCGTACGTTCAACAACAACAACAACGACAAGTAAAATTCCCAATGGAAATGCCAGTCAGAAAAGAGGATTAGCAACCGGTTGTGTCTCACGGAAAGTGATAGAGTCAAGAAGAAACCATTTGAAAGATCTGGCTTTGAGCAGCAGTGAGCTGACAAGTGATACCGATAACGGCTATAACACCACCCAGGCTGGCAGTGATGAGGAAGAGGAGGAGGAGGAGGAGCAATCATCTAACAACACTACGATTGAAATAACCCTTCCTGGTACGAAGACTTCAGTGTCTGATCTTATTGATTTGAATGAAGTGATGAGGAATTTGAAGTTACTAAACTTGTCAATTAACAACGAACTCATCTATTCAAACGATACAAACTTGAAAAATTATGTTTCTAAATCCATGGTTGGTTTACTCTGCTCAATTAGAGATAGCAACTTGTTAATGCATACGTTTGAGAGTTTGGACGATCAAACAAAACTTGATATTCTGAAGTTATATTTGGGTGACTGTGCAATAGTTGATAAATTCAAAGCTGGAGAAGAGCATGAGCAACTACTAGATATGGATGATGATGATGAAGAAGATGGTGATTATTCATCATCAGCAGAAAACATCCAAGAGAAAGATGGACTAGGCTTGGAGAGATTCATGGCATCACAACTATTGACTTCGACTCCAATGAACTCCAAATCGTCGTCTCCAACCCCACGTAGAAGAGGGACTGTGGCAAAATATAAACCTACGGGTACCAGAGAGAATTTATCCAAAATGGATGAATTGCTAATCCAGAGTATTGACCTTGTGCTGATGATGATGAGACTAATTTTCAATCGATTGATACTACCAATAACATTACTATTCTTCTCAGAACTGGCGATGTTGAACGAAAACTATCAGATCGTCAATAACGTGATCAAACTATTTTTGGATCTTGTGCTCTTAGTTCTTTCAAGACTGATGGGTCTACTGTCGATAACCAACGAAGAGACAAGTGATACGAAGAGTAGGAAAACTAGGAGTCGACACTCCAACAACAATGATAAAGGAGGGCCATCCAGTGGGCTCATCGATGTCAATTACTTGACTGTTGCAGTGATGCGAAAGATGATGGAAGCGTTCAACCCACCAACGGGGAGCCAAACTATGTAGACGGACACTAAATAAACTTTAAATGTGAATATATATATACAGCCGAAAGGTACAAACCAGACAGGTACACAACACTCAAAAACACGCTCTTTAGTAAAGATACAGGAGAGTCACGTGACTTTCCACGCGACACGGTTTTACTATTTTTCCATGTTGTTTCACACCTGGTTTATGATTTGATCTGTTTTCATTGCTAAAGCTAGTATATTGAGCTTTTAATTGAATATCGGACTTTGAATAGCTTTGCAAGGTGTACTTCTTTCAGTCATCATTCATTATTCACTTTTTTCTATTTTTTCAAAGGTTGATCTTAAGCTAGTCACCATTATATCATTTGTTTATTGCTCCGCTCCGTACAACGCACAGCTAGTGAAGACAATTTTTACCAAACGTCGTTTTTCAAGTCTATCAGTCCATATATTCTGGTATCAACCTGACAAAGTGACATCCGATCATTCTATTGATTGAACAACGATTTTCCAGTAGCAGACCTTAAGTTTGCGTTCATATACATACACTTATTATTGGTATCTGTTGTTTCATTATAGCATTTATATTATCTATCCTAACTGATGTCAACTACCAAGAATCGAACCCCAATAACGCCTGTTTATAAAGATATTAACATGAGTTTTGATAGACCGAATGGGGTTCCAGTGTCCGACCTTTCAAACAAGCATAGAAATGAAATTACACCTCCGGATTCAAGCAAAAGGTTCGAATCAACTCCCCAATCAAATGTTACCAGCACATCATCATTTAGCTTTCCTACCACATCACTTTTGGATGACGACGATGATAACTTGTTAAGCGAGTTATTAAAGTCTTCCCATCATGATGACCAACAGTTAGACGATAAAGACTGGGTTGAATCATTGCTGAAAAAGGAACAACACATAGAACAAAACTCTATTGACGATAGTCCAGGCCAATTATTTACTGAAAATATCTTTCATGCAAGTAGTCCAACGATTCCTATGGACTCTCCATCGATGGATGAGCCACCATTGATTGACGGTCATTCACATTTAGAGTTTGCAGGTAACAACAGCAGCACTAACTCGTTCTCAAATGAAGGTAACTCCTCAAAAAAATATGAGAATCCACCAACTTTTTCATCTGTTTCATTGAAGTCCAAGTCTAATGCTAACAAAATAAGTATATCGAATGATGAAATAATACCCACCATTGCATTTAAAGTCCCCGATAAACTAAGAGTATACAAATTATTAAGGACATGTTTGGAAAACTACAATGAGGTGTTGAAATCCGTTCCCAGTGATGCTTCTGTTCAAAGTAGAACTGATTTCATAGTGACACATCTACGAAAGTCTGGGAATTTCCAATTCAAACCCAAGATGGTGAACGAATATCTAAATCAAGCTAGACGTGACATCAATAGTATGTCTCTTTCAAATGAATTGGGTGATGCAGTTGTTCTAGAAAACATTAGGGAACTCTTATTAGAAAGTGAGCGCAGGCGCAAGGCTTTTAATAAGAGGAAAAACATGAGATTGGAAAAGGATAGAACTGAAACACCACCACCACCTTTGAATCTGGATCCTAATCATCATCCTATTGCAATAAGTCCGTCCGTTACCACCAACACCAGCACTAACAACGCTGAAAAGTCAAGAAGAAAATCTTCTAGATCTCCAATTAAAGGTAAAGGAATCTCTGTTGAACACGTCAAAATTGGATACCATGTTCCCTCGATTGATGATACAAAAGGTGAATTCAAAGCTATTATCGATTCTATAAAGAGTCTGAAAGTTCATGAGGATGAAAGATATATCCATGACTTGAAAGAGAAAAATTCAAGTATGAGATCATGTGTTACCGACATATATACACAAAAAGGTGAGGTGACTCATTCATTGATTCATACGACAGTTCCACTTGCTTTGAATCCATTGCATTTGATAAACTTAGAGACCGATAATGTGGTTGCATACGTCGAGACTGCATTGGACATATCACAAATATTGATACCCAGTATATCTCTTAACAATAACAATTACTCTAGACTTATTCAACTCAAATCGGTGACAAGACTCTACGATAACGATCTGATGATTTCTAGAAAAATGGAACCTATAACTGGACACCTACTAGCTGATAACTCAACTATCAGAGTTAATTTACCTTTGAATGCCAAGTATTGGTCTAGTTTGATAAACGATTACTCAAATGGAATTATAACGAGATCTGAATTCAAAAATTTGAAAGTTACTCATACTTTATACGTGGACGATGACATGGTTGGATTTAGAATCAGATCTTCTTCTCCAATTTATTCGTTTATTTGGGAGTTCAAGGTTGATGGTGGGGAATCGGGACATTTACCTCACAGTGTTATATTCATGAAAACACACCCAGAATTACCCATCGTGGCTACTACTACAGCGAGAAATATTTCAACGACTCCATCGCATGCCAGTCAAAAGAGAATGAAACCACCAGTTCTGAATATTGTTGAAGGTGTCAAAGATGATTCTGCAATTAGACGTTTATCATCCAATGCTTCTAATAATGTTAGAGGTCATAAAAGAACCAGATCGAGATCGTTATCAGAATTGGATCATATCAATCCCGAGTTGAATTTGTTCCAAAATCAACTTGGTTCTCTAGAAACGAATGGGTCCATAAGCCCTACAGCAGGTAGTGCATATTGCGACCAGAATCAAGCAATATACTCCAATATTCAGCAGCAGCAGCAACAACATCTTCCACAGCAGCAACATATTCTTCCTCGACAACCTCCAGCTCAATCAAATCAAATACCTGACTTTTACGCTAATTCAGCACCGGCGTCTCAAACACGATTCAATGTGAGCGATCAACATATGTATCATCGGTATCAAATGCAACTACAGGCTGCACAAATTAGGGCTTACCAATCACAGCCTCTCATATATCAACAACAGCAACAACAGCAACAGCAGCAGCAACAACAACAACAATTGTCAATGATGCAGCAGCAACAACCGTTCACTGCAATGCCAATACAGGGGATACCACAACCACCGATTCAGATGCCACATCAACAACCACCTATAAGTCAAGCTCAACAGATGCAACAATTTTCATCACTGCCTCAAAATCAACCTGTTATGAATTTGAAACCCCAAGGGAAGCAGAATCAGCAATTACAGTTCCAATTCTTACAAGTCCAACCATCAGATTTGAATCCATCTTACAACAACAACAACAACAACAACAACAACAACAGCAGCAGCAGCAATAACAATAAGTTCCAGACATCGAAAAAGGCATCAATATCATCATCTGCATCGTTATCAGCTGTTGCTAACGCTAATGCTTCTTCCAACAAACCGACTTTGACATCTAGTACATCTACAATAACTCCACAATTACAACAATTTCACTTTGAAGTGACTACGTTAGATTCAGTGCCTTCAGCAAATGGTAAAAATAGTCCAAGACCCCCACCATTAACAACTACAAAATCATCATTATCAGGAATAAGTGGATCAAACGGTACTCATATACAGAACTCTCCAACATCTACAATCTCAGCAAATTCATATGATGATAATAGTAACGGTAACAATTTGATGGGGGGTAAAATTACAAGTGGAGGTGGTTTAACATCTGCAAATATGCGTGAGGATTCATTATATCAATCTTCAAACGTGACATCATCGTTAACTGATGGGATTGATAAGTTTAAGGAGGATGAGAAGGATGTCTTTTATTTCGGTCCATGATTTCATATGTATTTATGTATGTATATATATACTTTTATAAACTGTCACATATTTACGCTTTTACATCTATTTTCAAGGATAGTAATCGTGCGGCTCGAAGCAATTGCCGTCAATTTTTAAAATTGCGTCGGAATTTCCAAGAAGACGGAGATTTGAATAATGAATCTAATGCCTTATATTACTTGATTTCTTGATTTTTAGTGGGATTTTGGTGCCGTTATGTATGTTGATATGATGCCTTTTATCATGCCGTCTAGTGCCGCTTCTTAATGATTTGAAATCCGGTACACGTTTTAATTTATTTCTATTGTTTGTTTGAACTTAGTTTTGATGGATTTGCACAATCTCCGCGTTTTTCGTTTTTGATGAGTCTTTTAATTTTCTTCGAAATCATTCTTTAATATAATATATCATTAATAATATGTGTCAGAATTTCTTCTTGACTGTTCATCACAAGAAATTTGGAAACGATTAATTGACTCGATGACAAACGGTGAATTATGAAACTTCTTTTTTTGTTATTAAGATTGAAAAATAAGATCAACTTCATCGTATCAATCATTACATCTCATATTCTCAAGTGGCGGGCCATAGGAGATATGACTGATTCAAAACATGATATAACGACAAATATAGGAGAAGAGAAAAACGATCTCTTCCCTCCAATTGATGTGAATGCCTGTTATAAAGACACTATGCGGTTGTCTAGTATAATAACTCCTACAAGCGTATCTGAGTTACCTCAAACACCTGATGACAAATCATACAAGGTGAAACTTCGAAAGGTGAAACGATCACAGAAGAGAAAAACTAAGAAACCAACATCACTAAAGTTTAATGATTCAGACTCAGAAGATCTATTTCCTAAGATTAATCATGAACAATTTAATCCAAACTCAATCCATTACATCTCTTTGATTCCTACGCCACTCAACTTCAAATAAGGGATGAAAATCACCATCCCTCTCCAGAACATGAAGTTGTACTTTTCGCTTTCCCATATTCACTATATTATGCATGCATGTTATAGTCAACACTTATATACGTATATAGCATCTATTAATCATCTATATATCACTACACGAACTATCATACCATCCCATACCATACCATCCCATACCATTAACAGATGAAACGTATAATCACGCGCGCACAGTCACGTGACCACACAAAAACCCGGTTACGAGCTCTGAGCCGTTCACTCCAAAATTTTTCAGTCCTCTTACTTGAAGAGAGCCTTCTCAACGACAAGCTATTATGTTGATATTTTGTCTATATTGAATCATATATAAATATACACATCATAAACAATGTCGTCCACTGTGTCGAAAAGCATATGGTCGAATTTCTCAAAGAGATCTCAATCGTTGTCTCTTAAAAACAAAGCTTTGAAAACAGCTTTATTAAGTCCAGATTTACCATTTGGTCCTGCTTCTTTAAAGAAAAGATCAAGTAAAGCTCAATATAATTCTCCAATTGGTCTTTCTGAGATATATCCTCTTGCATATCAAATCTTGGAACAAGAAAGTGTTGATTGTTATAAACGTATTGAAAAGATTGAATCAAAGATATCTACTACACAAGATCAAACTTTAAAAGAAGAATTAAATGATTTAAAGCAACAACTTTTAGTTGATGCTGAAATTAACAATCCTGAAGTGATTTATAATGCAAATTATGCAACTAATAGTCTGGATAGAACACAACCAGTTTATAGACATTACCTTAAAGAGCAATGGAAATCATACTCTAGAATGTTAACGATGCAACGTTTAGAATCATTGAGTGTTATCCCTGATACATTACCTACACTGGATCCTCAAGTTGATGTTCAATTAAAGTTCCCTCATAATAACGTTGAGAGATGGATCGAACCAGGAACTTTGTTGTCTTCCAATGCTACTTGTAAACCACCATTATTGGAAATTGTTGAATTCAAAGAATCTAAAAATGATTTATATACGGTTTTGATGGTTGATCCAGATACCCCTGATTTAACAAATGATTCCTTTTCAACAACATTACATTGGGGTTTGAAAGATGTTCAACTTTCGAATGAAGATCCAATCATTGATGCTAAGAAATTAGTTGAGAATCCAGATTATGAATTTATTGAATATTTACCTCCTGTTCCTGAAAAGAATACAGGTAAACATAGATTAGCAATTTGGGTTTTCAGACAAAATGAAAAATTATCTAATGTTACTGAAACTTCTAGAGAATTCTTTGATATCAGAAAGTTTACAGAAGATCATAATTTGGTTCCTATTGGAGCTCATGTGTTTAGATCGATCTGGGATAGAAATACTGAAAATGTTAGAGAAACTTACGGTTTACCAAAGGGTAGAATATTCACCAGAGAAAGATTATAAAGAAGATTTGTAAATTACTTTATTTAGTTTAATGTATATAGTTGATTGAACCCCCCCCTTCCCCCATTCACAATTCGTTGTAGTATATGAAATACCTGTAAAATAGTAGTAAGAAGCGAAGTGCCAAAAAAAAAAAAAAAAAAAACATCATGGATTTGAAGAAGAAAGTTTCAATCAGATTATAAGCAAACAAAACAAAAGCAACTGTTTTTTTATAGATTGGGGTTATAATCAGACACCTCATCAATGACATCATGTCAATCGATTTTGAAATTAGAAGAAAACAGTTGTTAGATTTGAATGGTCAAGCATGGGATGGCAACAATCAAGTTTTCAAAACGAGAGCCTTGGACACATCATTGAAGAAAAATACAGCATTTATTAAAAAGATAAGAACATCAATTACAAAAGAGAATGAAAAAAGTTTGATTGATGGTATTGCAACTACATCATTAGAAAAATATATGCATGAATTATTATCTGCTACATCTGAAGGTTTAACTAAAGTAGTTAAAGTGATTGATACTCAAGCATCAATTGAAATCATATCTGCTTTACATCAACGGTTTAGTGTTCAATTCACACCATATCTAATGTTATTTTTCGTTCATGCCATACAGAATCCAAAAGTTGGTCCGGATGATGAATTTAAAGATCCTAATGTTGATAAAGATGAAAAGGAAAGGTTAACAAGACAAAGAATCTTAATTAAACTATTCATGGAATTTTACCTCGTTGGAATATTTAGATCGATTGATGATATGCCTAAGAGTGAACTACCTTTATATCTAAGCAAGAAGTCCAACTCAAACTCAAACTCTGAACCTTTGATAGTTAGTGTTGTTCGTGAAGTTATGATGTTTGAAATCAACAGAGGTGGTTCAGCACAGAATGTTGCATCTTTCCTTAAGAGATTTGCCACTCCATTCATTTTAAATTCAAATGATTTCATAACAGAATTTGCAAGAGAATCGTTGAAATCTTTAATTGTTAACTATACTAAGAAAATGGCACATAATGCCGAAAATTGCCATAAAGAGATACAATATCAAACAGCTAAATCTAAAACAATTTCAATGAAAACAGGTAAGATTGTAGAAGGTATTGAAGAAACAATTGAACATTTGAAATTGAAATTTGAAAGGTTAAACAATTATTGTGAATATGCATGTGAATTATTAGGAGTAGCAAAACCTAATTTAAGCAAAGAGGTGGAATTGGATGATGATTCCAATACGACTAAGATCACTGTTGTTAATGATAATAATAAAGATACTAATCCATATTGGGATAATGAAGAGATGAGAAAATTCTATCAAGAGATATTTGACGTTAGTACGGTGGTTCCTATGGATGACAATACGACAGCTGATGCTGATCCTACAGCAGGTACTAAGATGGCTATCTTATTAAGCAGGTTGGATGAAGCAGAGACTAGTAAAGATGTTGATGATATAGTATGTGAGTTTTGGAGTTCCAACTTAAATAATAAATCATCAAGACAACGGATTTGGAAACATTTCATTGAAACTAAAGAAATATCACCTTTGAAAAATTATGCTAGATTTTTAAAAATCAATGAAAAATATTTTGAAAATATTAAAGATGATTTAATTGAATTTTTAGATAAAGGATTTAGATCACAAATTCATACTAATAGAATTGATTTTAAAAATGTTCATTTTTTCAGTGAACTTGTTAAATTCAAATTGGTGCCCATTTATGTTCTATTTCATAAAATTAGAAGTTTGATTTTGAATGTTGAAGTTTCAAATAATATTGATATTCTATCTCTTTTATTTGAAGATTGTGGTAAGTTGTTATTGAAACATCCAGATTATAAAGAACATACAGAGGAGATGATTGATTTATTGAAAGGTATGAAAAATAAAAGTGGATTAAGTATAAATGAGAAGCAAGCAATAAACATTTTCTTAATTACTATTAATCCACCATCAATCAAAGCTCTTGGTTCATACAGTAAACAATTAACCATTGATGAAAAATTTATGAATCAATTAGTTAAAAAAGAGTTGAATAATAAAACATGGACATTAGTTGCGAAATATTTGTTGATGATGGATTGGAATAAAAAAGATGTTTTTGATAGATTGAAGAAAATTCTTACAAGACCAGATAAAGTGAATTATGAAAACATTCCTAACTTAGCATTGATTTTCAATCAACTTGTTAAAGAAGATAAGAGATTATTGGTTTTCGTTGTTGATGATCTTATGGAACAATTTTCAATTGGATTAGAATATAATCTTTTCAAATATAATAGAATTAGAATGGCTCAAATTAGATATCTTGTTGAATTATCCAATTTAAAATTAATCAAACCGGATATCGTTATGAATTTATTATATAAAACAGTTTGTTTTGGACATCCAGATAATAGTCCTTCAAGACAATCTAAGAATTGTGAATTGGATCCACCTGATGATTATTTTAGAATTCAAATGATTTGCTTATTTTTAACAAATTTGAAACTTGATTATTTCTCTAAAAAAAATCTTGTCAATTTAGAAGTTTTTTATCGGTTTTTCGATTATTATATATGGACTAAGACTCAACCATTACCTATGGAGACCAATTTTAGAGTCATTCAATTGTTTTCAGGGTTGAGTGTTGATGGTAAGAGCTACGAAAGAGCTAAAAGTTACGAAGAATCGATTGATAGCTTACAAAAAGCAATGATGGAGCAAGGTTACAAAGTTAATGAAGGTGAAGAGGAGGAAGAAGAAGATGATGAAGATGAAGAGGAAGAAGAAGAAGAAGAGGAAGGGACTTTAGTAGGTGAAGATGAAGTGAGTGTGGGTGGTATGGTTGATAGTGAAGACGAATCAGGAGAAGAAAGTGATGATGATAACAGTACTGATGATGAAGATGGCTCTGAAGAAGATGAAGATGACTCTGATGAAACAGATGAAGAAGAAACGGACGAAGAAGAAACGGACGAAGAAGATTCTGATGACGAAGAAGATGAAGAAGAAGATACAAGCTTGATTAGTGAAGAACTATACGAACGTAAACTGAATGAACAATTAGAGATGGAGCTTGAGAAAGAATTACGGAAATTAAGGATTGAAGGGATCCAAGCTTCTTCATCAGCACTTAAGAAAGTTGGTAACAACAACAACAACAATTTGAACAAACTATTCGATCCATCATCTGTCAATTCTAAGAACGCTAATAAAGATAAAAAGACATTCACATTCTTAACAAAGAACAGTGGTGGTGGTGGTGGTGGTAGCAGCAAGAATTCTAATAAAGAGATCAAGTTACCTGAAAACACCCGATTTACAGCTAATTATATTAAAGCCGCACAACAACAACGCCGCGAATTAGAAATTGTCAGGTCACGTGTTCTTTCCGGTGTAATGATGTCGTCGTCGTCGTCGTCTTTTAACGGTGCAGAGATGTGAAAAAGATATTAATAAGGGCTTCATAACCCATTTATAATTATAGGCCAATCAATCATGGACGTTTTGTGTCTCATTGATGAAAATTGTGTGTACTTACTTTATATTAGTTGATTGAACCCCTTACCCCTTAATCCATTTATAGATACTTCACACTAACAAAGATCTAACAATGTCTAGCTTAAACGTATGTTTGTATTCCACTCCCACACACTAAAAACAATTCGTTACTAACTATATGACTAAACTCTTTCATTTTATAGGTTTTCAGATACTCCGCTTTAGCTGCAGGTATAATTTACGGTGCTTACCATACTGAAACTTTAAAATCAATTGGTGCTAAGAAACAAGAAGCTTTTGATTTTGAACAAAAACAAAAATTGATTTC
This sequence comes from Ogataea arabinofermentans, assembly GCA_001661425.1. Classification (NCBI taxonomy): domain Eukaryota; kingdom Fungi; phylum Ascomycota; class Pichiomycetes; order Pichiales; family Pichiaceae; genus Ogataea; species Ogataea arabinofermentans. The sequence continues at coordinate 56,296 of KV453852.1, forward strand.
TGAAGCCAAAGCTGAATATAAGAAATTAAATCCACCAAAAGTGTCAACTACAACTGAAGCTATTAATTTAGATGATCCTGATTTTGATTTCGCTAAATTTGTTTTGGGTGCTGTTGATAAGTTAGCCAATTAATTAATAAATAAATTACAATACAATACAATACAATATGAAAGAAAAAAAAAACCATTAGAAATGAAACCGTTTATTCGATTGATCGATAGACTACATACGCTTAGATAGATAGATAATTTATGGAGAATTGTTAAATGAGACTTAAATTTGATTGATTGATTGTCTGACTGACTGACTGATTGTGAGTGATATTGTTTAGATGGATGTTGAACAGTGTATATAACTTGGGTAAGTATCATTCACAATTAGTCAGATTTTACAAGATTGGTATATACATATATACATACATTCTATTGTACTATTATTCATCTCTCTTTTCAAAAATTTTAGCTTTTGTTTATCATTCTCCTTACAGTATTTATTCTTTATTATTTTAGTTGATTAATATGATAAAATTCCACTATTATACCACATAAAATGTGTCAAACACTTTAATTAAATCAAATCAATTTTTTTTTTTTGAAATATTTTTTTTTTTTTAAAATTGTGTGATGTATGTATGTAGGCTCTAATTTATCTTAATCTGTTCTTATCAACTATTCAATTGTTGTGATTAGTAAAGTTATCAGCCAAAGACTTGAAGACAGTCCTTATTCTTCTTTCACTTCACTTTGGTTCACTACACTTCATTACACTTCGCTTGCTTTGCATACATTATCATAATCATCATGTTTATCTCCAACCCCTCACCCTCTATATTGCTGCAGCATCTAAATCATCACACCAGAACAACAATATTAAAATCAAATAGTAGAATACTATTAAGAACATCAACACAAAGAAGATTGTTTACAGGTGATGCATATCATAATTTTAAGAATTTCAAGAATGGACATACGATAATTAAAGATTTTAAAAATAATTCATCTTCATTTGTACTTTCTGTTTCATTTGAACCTAAAGATCGACTTAAAGAAACAACACCTTCAGAATCAGATACATTATTGAAGAATTATCGTCGTAAGATCATGAATTCAAATGATGCCTTTGGATCACCTACTGGTGAAGATAATTATATTATGGCTTATTCAGAACAAGGTGTTATTGCAGGTGTATTGGATGGTGTTGGAGGTTGGTCTGAACAAGGATATGATTCAAGTGCTATATCTAGAGAATTATCAGATAAAGTAACAAGTACATATTTACAACATCCTGAACAACCCGCATTACAAATATTAGAAGATGCTTTCAAACAAGTTAAAAATGAAGGGATTGTTGAAGTTGGATCAACAACTATATGTTATGGTATTATTGATTCAAAAAGTCTAAAAATGCATGCTTTAAATTTAGGTGATTCTTGGTTTGGTATATTTAGACAAATTGATGATCATTGGAAATGTATTTATGAATCTAAAGAACAAACATATTATTTTAATGCTCCTTATCAATTATCAATTATACCTGATGAATTTTTAGAAAATGCTAAAAAGAAAGGATCTAAATATTTAATGAATGAACCAAATGAAGCTGAACTTTATGAATATCAATTACAAAGTGGAGATCTTGTATTGTTTACAACTGATGGGTTGATTGATAATATTGTCATAAGTGATGTTTCAATGTATCTTGATCAAAATTTCGATTTGGAATTAATTGGTGAAGTGAATACTAATCTTGTAAGTAATGTTAAATCATTAAGTTTGAATACTCATTTCAAAAGTGTCTTTTCACAAAGGTTAAGTGAAATTACAGGACAAGATTATGTTGGTGGTAAGCCAGATGATGTTACCACTGTTATGGTTCATGTTACTTAAGTATCGTGCCCTACTTTTCATTTCTATTAGGGTTAGGGAAACCCTAATCATTGGGCTTAAATACGCATAATACATTATAATTAATGATAAAAACAGCTTTTGTTTCGCTATGTAAAGAAAGTAAATAAATTAAATGAAATTAAGAGAATTAAAGGTTGCAAAATACATGTACATAATGGTTCATTATCACTATCACTTTCACGAATTCACTCTTGATTTCAAATAATCATATATATCCTGTCTTGGATCTCCTAAATCAATTACAGAGTTTAAACCTCTATAACTTGAATCATTACTACCGGAACTACCTCTCAAACTTGAATTTTCAAATAAATTCAAAGCAATAATAGTGAAATATTTTTCTTTAATCTTGAAAAATAAAACAAATTGACAACGTAAAAATTCACTTATTTCTAAGAATAATTCAAGAAATTTTTTGGAAATTGTAGGTCTATTTCTATTAGCTTGAAGATCCATTAAATGACCTGCTTGTCTATCATAATTTTTATATTCACTATAAGAGTAAGCAATCTTGGAACGTAATTGTTCTTCACGAACTGGAGTTAATTGATTTGCTGTTTTCAATTTAACTAATTCTTGACATTGTTTAGAATACATAGCTTTATATTTTTCAGCCATCTTACGACCTTCTGTACAATCAGCTTCTGACCGACGTGCTTCATCAATCAATGACATTTGACGTGATGTATATGATGCATGCATTGTTGTTAAATTATCTTTAATTGATTTAATCTCATTTAAAAAAATTGTCTCTGTTTGTATTGTTTTATTATCTTGATTATTCAATTCTCTTAAATTATAAAGAAAAAATGATGAATTTGATCTATTTGTTAATTTATCAACATTATTATATGTTTTCTTTGTTTCAATCAATGTTTTTTCAAAATCGTGAATCTTCATAGTTAGATATTTCAAAAAAAGTGAGATATCATCTAATGGTTCTCTCATCTTTTCAATCCAAATATTCAAGAAATTTTCAGATTGAACTAATTTAGAAATCTCTGAATCATTCAATATTGAAGTTGTGTCTGTAACTCCTGTTCCCATAGTACTTATCGACATCTTATCAAGGTGTAATGTAATGGTATAGTAGTGGATTGTAAAAATGGCAGTGAAATATCAGGTGTGTTAGCTTACAATTAATACAAATAATGTAGTATACCCTTCAAAGTATACGTATATATGTCTTATCTCAATGAAAATAGCAACTAAATACTATAAATACATGATATATACAAAGAAACACTGACACATCCCAGTATCATCACATCATTAAACAGTGTAAACAGGGTGCAAAGCCCGTTTTTTTTTGTCCATCGATGACATCATCAATGACGTAAGCAATCACATAGTTAACTGATAAGACAATTAATTCACAATTATAACAAGTCTTTATCAGAGCATGCTATCACACTTTCTATTCTGAAGTTATATTCACACTTCTCTGGTTCTGTAACACTTATGATCCGATCCTCAATCCCACATTCCACTTCTACAACTGCTTTCCTTGTTGGTCCATTCCAACATTTACTTCCTCTTTCATAATACATTGTTAATTTACCTGTTTCTTGATTAACTTCAATACGGTCAAATGATCCAATATTAGTTGACATTCCACCATCATTGATTTGTTCTGCTTTACCATCAAAACATAACTTGTAATCGTAATCACCTATCTTATTCAACATACAACGTTTTTCAAGTGCTAGTAACAAATCATCTGGTCCATAATCTTTTTCTAATTCTTTTTCAACTGATGATAATTTCTTTTGATTTGATTTTAATTCTTTGTTTAATTTATCAATTAGTTGATTGGCTTCCGTTGATGATATCGCACCTGTATTCTTCTTAGGTTTACGTGATTGAACACCAAGGAATGAATCTAATGCTGATTCGGCCATGGCTTTGATTATATCCATGTATCTATTTGCTGCTGTTGGTATTCCATTTGATGTCAGGATTGATACTTCATTACTGATCTCAAGTTCGATCTGGTTGAGTTTATTTTTCAAATCGGTCACCAACTTTTGAATAGAGTCATCATCATCATCACTTGATTCACTAGCTTTATTCTCCGAATAATCTTGAAATGATTGCGCAGCTAATTTCACTGCAGGATCGTTGAAATTATGATTGTAATCTTCAGACATTTTCTTCAAAATTTTCTCCAAATCATTCAATCTTGATTGTTTTTCATTCAACTGTTTCAGTTTAGAGGTAATTCTACCGTTCAATTCATTGAATTGATTGTCTAATTCTGACAACTTCTTGACACTATCTAAAGTTCTATCGTCTTTATACGTTTCTCTTGATCTTAAATCACTCAACTCTTCCTCAATTGATTGTATACGTGAATGTAAATCTTTAACTTGCCTGTTCAATTGCAATCTTAATTGTTTTGCTTTTTTAACTAATTTATATCTTAACTGTACACCTTTTTCAATTTTGAAATTAACTTCATCTCTTTTCTTTTGCCATGCTTCACTTAATTCAGCACATTTATTAGGACATTTACCTTCTGGTTCATCAGATCCATCACAACAAATTTCATAATCACATACACCATCATTCACTTTATGTGAATCAATATAAGCACCTTTAAATCCTGTATTAGGACAATAAAATTGACCATTTATACAAGCAGATGTGCCTGGTTCATCTGATCCATCTGGACAATCACAATAATCATCGTTGATCTTATCAAATGATATGACAATCTCAGGATGATTTAGACAACTCCATGTACCGTTCTCATCAGGCACATAAAGATTGAGATCTGCAGGTGCTACACCTTTGATTGTCGTAGCTATGGACAATGGTGATAATATTAGTACCGTTGCAATCAGAGAAGAAGAAACCATTGATTAATTCTAGTGTTTCGAAAATCCTAACAACTGTGAAACCACAAGTCATGTCAAGCTAATTCAAGTCAAAGTGTGTTAAACTAACAAATCAACTTGAACAATAACACAGCCCCCAGCTTATGTAATCACCAATCGAACATCAAACGGATCCATTTCAAGGCACTTTTTCAACTACAAAGTACAACAAGTACTGTTAACAACACTTCAAACTAGTTTATCTTATATTCACTTCATTTCAATTCTATTATTGTTGCTGTTTACAGTTATATCCTCGATTATATCGGGATAATCGCTTTTTCTTGTCACTTCATCTACACTCAACCATTTTCATTGGAATATCATCATACCCATTAATTTATTGACTGATCCCTTCATTCAATTTTCCACTTCCACTTCCAATCGATCCGGATCGTATACGAACCCCATCAATCTCCACATCATTGCTTTTTGATTACATTGCCATATATACCCATATTTTCTCAACTCGCATTATGAACTCTTCCAACTCGCATTTAGATGATCCGTTCTATTTACCTCCAACATCGGAAGAACAAATATCCAAACCGGAAAGTAGTAGAAAGAGAGCATTCTCATTAAGAACTCAGATACTTAACAAGAAAATCAACCAGTCAGTGGATACTTATCTCAATGATCCAAAATCTTCATCATCTCCATCAGATTATCAACAACCTGATATCGAATTGAAGTCTGTTGATAACACATATAGTCCAAATGATAATAATCCATTTCGTTACGAGGAAGAACTGGAATATGGTGATCTTCCGTATCAAAGTCATCGTGCAGGTGCTGCTGGATTCTCCCTTGATGAATCCATAGTTGATCTTGATCGAGAGCCATTAAATAACAAATTCTCAACGTTCACACCAAATGTCGTAGGACGATTTGAATCAGCTAAACGATTGATGAATGCCTTAATTGGAAGATCCAATCCATTACCTTCCTTGGGTGGTCGTACTATACCTATATCGTTAAACATTGAGAATTCAGATGAACCATTTTTATTTGATGTTAAACAAAAAAGAAATCTATTATTAGATAAGAGAAATAGAAAACCATATTGTAATAACGTTATCACTTCTTCAAAATATACAATATTCAGTTTCTTACCACGTCAATTGATTGCTCAATTTTCAAAACTTGCAAATTGTTACTTCTTAATTGTTTCCATCTTACAATTGATTCCATCTTGGTCAACTACAGGTACTTCAACAACTATTATTCCTCTATCGATATTCATCTCTATTTCCATCTTAAGAGAAGGTTACGATGATTTGAGAAGACATAGACTTGATAAATCTGAAAATAATAGAGTTACAACCGTTTTAAAATCATCCAAAGAAACTACCCATCCATTTCATCAACCTCAATATTTTAACAAAAGTAAAACATCAATCTCAAGGCTAAGAAATACAACAACAACTTCATTTGACTTGAATCTAATAGAAGAAGATGAAGAAGAAGTACAAGCTTCAAAAGAAGTCAATTCTTTCACGGATGGGAACCTATTAAGATTGAATGGAGTTGTAACTCAGAAAACAAGATGGAAAAATTTGAAAGTTGGTGAAATTATAAAATTACAACAAGACGAATGGGTGCCTGCTGATATCATCTTACTCACATCAACAAACGAAATGGGAGAAGCATTAGTTGAAACAATGGCATTAGATGGTGAAACTAATCTGAAATCTAAAGTTCCAAATCAAGAAATTCATAAAATATGTAATACTGCTCAAGGTATAAACCAAATCAATGCTAGTACATTGGTTGAAGATCCAAATTTAGATCTATACAATTTTGAAGGATCTTTGGATTTTGAATCCAATTTATATCCTTTAGGTCCAGATAACGTTATTTATAGAGGATCAATCATTAGAAATACAACTTCCTGTTTAGGTTTAGTTATCTTTAGTGGTGAAGAAACAAAGATAAGAATGAATGCCATTAAAAATCCAAGAATTAAAGCACCAAAATTACAAAAATCAATCAATATGATCGTTGCATTCATGGTGATGCTTGTCTTATCATTATCCGTCTTTTCTTTAATGGGTGAACGACTCTTATACTCAAGATACAAAAACTTGAATTGGTATATCATGGGAGAAGATGCAGGTGTTGCTGCTACTGTCATGGGTTTTATTATCATGTACAACACTTTGATTCCCCTATCATTATACGTCACCATGGAGATTATTAAAGTTATGCAGATGTTATTACTTCAATGGGATGTCGATATGTACCATGTGGAATCGAATACTCCTGCCGAAGCTAGAACAGCCACAATTTTGGAAGAATTGGGTCAAGTTAGTTATATTTTCACTGACAAGACCGGTACGTTAACTGATAACATTATGATTTTTAGAAAGTTTTCTGTTTGTGGTACAGCTTGGTTACATGACATGGATATGATGAATAAAACTATCGAAGATGATTATTTGTCTCCAACTAACTCATTAAACCCAACCTTCAGCCCAAGGCAAGGATCTGTTCGATTCAATGGTAGACCAAGCATGGCTTCATTGACTAACAAACAAAGTATGAACCCTAGTTTGGTCACCGCAAAGACTGCAAGCCAACTACAACAGCAGCAGCAACAACAACAGCAACAATATACCTCTTTAGAACAAAATATTAAATCATCTTCTGAGTTCATTAGATACCTATCATTGAACCCAAATACATTATATGCTAAAAAAGCAAAGTTATTCTTACTCTCAATTGCATTATGTCATTCATGCTTACCTAAAAAGGTGACCAAAGAGTCAGCTGAGCTGGTTCAAAGTTCATCTTCATCAATTTCATTCGCTGAAGGTACTAATACCGGTATTACAGGACAATCAGAAGAAAACGATGATGATTTGGAGATTGACTATCAAGCATCATCTCCTGATGAATTAGCATTGGTTCAAGCTGCAGGTGATATGGGATATATTGTTTGGGATCGTAAGCAAAAGAAATTAACTTTAAAAGTGTACCCTAATGGATTTGATCAAGAACCAATTTATGAAAATTATGAAGTTTTAGAAATCGTTGAATTTTCATCATCTAGAAAGAGAATGTCCGTTGTGGTTCGATTCCCTGATAATAGAATTGTTTTGCTTTGTAAAGGTGCAGATAATATCATATTGGAAAGATTAAAAGATTCTCAACTTGCCGAATCTAAAAAACAAGAAATTGAAAGGTCAATAAGTCAACGGAAAAGAGCAGAAGCCGATTATATTCTTCATCGTAGATCTACTGATTTGGTTAGAGATTCAATGGAACTAGCAAGATCTTCTATAGGCTCATTGAACAGAACATCTATACAGATATCAAGGCACAAGTCCACTCATTCACAACCAATATTACTGAATGATGAAAATGGAGATAGTGAACTTAATGGAATCCAATTACAATCTCGAAATTCAATCCAATTAAAACAAGCTCAAAAGTATAATTTGAAAGATGAATTGTCATATATCCCATCAGAGAAACTTTTACTTAATCAAGAATATATTCTTGAAAAGACAATTGGTCACATTGATGAATTTTCAACAGAAGGATTAAGAACCCTTATGTATTCTTATAAGAATCTTGATGAATCAACATATCAAAGTTGGTCTGATTCATACGCTAAGGCAAAGACATCATTGACTGATCGAGCTAAATCGATTGAAGAAGTTGGTTGTTTATTAGAGAATGATTTGGAATTACTTGGTGCAACAGCAATTGAAGATAAGTTACAACATGGTGTGCCTGAAGCAATTGAAAAATTAAGAAGAGCAGGTATTAAGCTTTGGATGTTGACTGGTGATAAAAGAGAAACTGCTATTAATATTGGTTATTCTTGTAAATTGATCAAGGACTACTCTAAAGTTGTCATTCTATCAAATGATACAGATCAGTCTGACCTATCTTCATTGATGGCTGCTGCTGAATTGGAAATTACCGAAGGTAATGTTGCTCATTGTGTTGTAGTTGTTGATGGATCCACATTGGCAGATATTGAAAATGATACCACTCTACTTACTCTTTTCATCTCATTAGGTATGCATTCCGATTCGGTTATTTGTTGTCGTGCATCACCTTCTCAAAAGGCAAATATGGTTACTCAAGTTCGTAATTTGAACAAAGATAAGGTCACTTTAGCTATTGGTGATGGTGCTAATGATATTGCTATGATTCAGAGTGCCGATGTTGGTGTTGGTATTACTGGTAAAGAAGGTCTACAAGCTGCTAGAACTTCTGATTATTCAATTGCCCAATTCATGTATTTGTTGAAGTTGTTATTGGTTCATGGTCGTTATAATTACATCAGAACATCTAAATTTGTTCTTTGTACATTCTACAAGGAGTTGTTCTTTTATTTGACTCAACTTTTATATCAGAGATATACTCTATTCACGGGTTCCTCTCTATATGAATCTTGGTCTTTATCTATGTTCAATACGTTATTCACTTCGTTACCCGTGTTGTGCATTGGTATGTTTGATAGAGATTTGAGAGCTTCAACATTGTTGGCTGTTCCTGAATTATATTCGTTGGGAAGATTATGCCAGTCTTTCAATCTCAAACTATTTATCATGTGGGTGTTGTTGGCAACATGTCAAAGTGTCACTCTTTGTTTCATCTTGTGGAATATTTATGGATTTGGTGCCACTTTGGATAATACCACATATCCTTTAGGTTTCATCTTATTTACTGTTTTGATTATTATCATCAATACGAAATGTAATATAATTGAAATTCATGCCATTACCAAAATTATGGTTATATCATGGACGGTCTCAGTTGTTGGTTGGATACTTTGGTGTATGGTTATTGCCGGTTTATATGGGAAAAAAGATAACTATATCTTCTATGTGGCTCATGGATTATTCCAACATTTTGGTAAAGATCCAACTTTATGGGGTACGATATTGATGTTAGTTCTTATTGGACTAACAATTGACTTTATCTTCCATATCGTGAAGACCATTCTCTGGAGAAATGATACTGATGTTTTCCAAATGTTGGAAAAAGATGATGAACTACGTAGAAAGTTTGAACTAAATTCATTTGAAGAAATGAAACAATCTTGGACATGGTTACATGAATCACAGATGATTGAACAAGATATTGAAAATCATTCAGATTTGAAAAAAAAATTATATTATGCTAGATCATTCTTGAAGAAAGGATCTATACATCCATCAGAGCAAACAAGAAAGAGAAAGGCAACGTTGGTTAACCCTTCAGAACCACTACCTGGGTCACCTAATATTGTTAAAATAGCCGGCAGTGAGCGTTATGAAGAAGAGATGTTACCAAGTGGTAAAATCATCAGAAAGAGAGTTGGTGGTGGTGGAGATTACAATGATAAAACTGATGGTGCGATGGATAAGTTTAGCAAGTTGTTCAAAATAGGAAACGATGAAGAAGATGAAGATATTGACGAGATACTTAATCGTAGAATGAGACAACTACAACCTGAATAGGTCATTTGAACCTGATGTTCTTGATGGGTGAATTACAGGGTCTCTAGCTTTATTTCTTCCAGCTTGCTAATCCTACATAGTTTTTGTATCATAAAATAAAAGTTGATTATACATATACATTATAAGCCTTAGGTAAAACGAAACTTAAATACTACTTTGAGAACAGGCTGTGCAACAAAAAAAGGGGTTTTTGTGCGGCTTTCATTATTTAGTATATCACAATGTACTACTACTGTATTGATTGATATCGCCTTGATATATATATATATACAATCTATTCATACATTACGATCGATTATTCTAAGGGTAACTAAGTACACACTCTATGAAGACACTAATACACCAAGAGCTGAAGATGAGTTTTCTTCTCTTCTAACTAAAGCCACTAGTTGTAGGGTTCTGGATTTGACCAGTGATTTTTGAGTGATTCCGGCATCACATGTTAGTATACTACCAGTGGAAGGAAACAAACTCACAAATGTTTTTGTAATCCAATACAGTGAGTTTAACCATAAAACTATGTCTGAAAAAGTTTCTCCGCAAAGCTACTATATTTCAAAGCTGAATTTAATCTGTAAATTATCATACTCAAAAAGGTTTTTTAGAGTTGACAGATTTAGCTTTAACTCCACCTTTACTCTTTCTCAATAATATCTCATCATCACTATCATCACTATCATCGTTGTGAGTTAAAGTATCAATTCGTGAACTTATATTACCTCTATTTGTTATTGGACTCTTTCTGTTATTGTTATTGCCAGGCTTGCCAATCTTTGAAGATTGGAATTTTCCACGATTATCATTTCTTAGTTTATTCTTCAATGCTCTTAAAGCTACTGACTCTGTACTTGTAGCTGAATTTGAGTTTTGGATTGTAGGTATGCCTGAACCATTCACAAAGTCACCAATTTTATTGCCTGAATTTGAAGTGGCATTCGTTGCTTTTGACGAAGATAAATCTAATCCCGCTCCTGGTTTAATGATGGGTAAGTTTTCAAATGATCTCGTTAGTTCTGGTTCTATTGTTTTAGTAGTTTGCTGTTGTGCTGGATCAGCTGGTGGAAGCCATGATAGAATCTTGGAGTTGACTTGGGAAAGCGATAGTTGGAATTGTGCTTGAAGTTGCTGTTTCTTCTTTATTTGTTCTCTGTTATTCGGCGTGGACATTGTGATTACTCTTTGTGTGTGAGTGTATGCTTTTTGACGGTATGTAGAGATCCTCTTCGATATGCTCTATTCCAGTAAATGTTGTCTCTACCTATTGATATTCTTGTTTCGGAGGAGTTTCAAAATGTTTTCTTCTAAGTATATAGAATACCAATGAAAGAGCAACTTATATATAAATAATCCGTTATCAGAGTGATGGACGATATGCTATGGAACTCAAATCTAATCATTTGAACCATTCAATACTGAATATACATTTAGATGAAAATTATTCACAAAAACAAGCGACGCGTCGATTTACAAAGAAAAGTGATACCAGCCATAGTGTGGCTAAACGGCTCAAATTTTGTCACTTGCTGCACAGCCACACGGCGATTACCCGAGTTTATCATCACAGCACTGTTCTGTTGTAGGGATGTCAGCTTATTCATCAGCATTACATGGAATAGTAGACTGGTTGTTATTGGCATACGCAAGTACAGCTCATACAGTACATGATAATACAAAGGAATTGAAAAATAATCAGTCATACACATGCCAAAGTCACAAGAAACTTTAGCTCCTGATGAGATATCATCATCAAATGAGAGCGTATCTTCAAATACATTACAGGCTCAAAGTACAGCACCGCATCCCGTTACTACCAGACTTTCAGGAATTGAAGAATCAGATGGTGATGATACACACTCGTTATCTTCTTCATCTATTGAATATGTAGGTGATGACGTTCAAGCTTATCATGCAGATTCTCAGCGGAAATTTCCGAGTGGTGATAACAACCAACAACAAGAACAGAATCGTAGATTATCAAACACGAATTCAATCAACACATCAATTGATTCCGAAGCATCTGCTAATCAGACTAATCCTCATTTTTGGAGTGCTGGTGCCACTGTCAGTGCCACTGGTGGTAACAAGTCAACAACAGCGACGACTCCACTCTCACGTCACAATACTGCTAATCCAATAAGGAGAAGAACTTCAACTATATCATCATGGTTTCAAAGATCAAATTCATTTGATAGCCCCAAAGGTAAAGGGGATGGTCAAGTGGATGATTCGTTGAATAGAATAAGAAGCAGGAAGATGAGTAGACAATTGAGTAATTTTTCAGCTACTCGTGTTCCATTTAATGTTGATGGTACTTTACCTAGTGCCATGATAAGTAATAATGATGAAGTTATGTCAATACTTCTGAAAAGTGAACATAGTGATCATTCTGATTTTGATGATGATGGCCTTAGTAGTTTAGATTCTGATGGATATGAATCGCATCATTTAGAAGATCAACATGAAAAGGATAGTGATAGTACTCCTCAACAATATGATGGTGAGGAACCAATTCAAAAAACAACAACTCTTAATAGAATTCAAACTTTGAAAGATCAAATGACAGCAGAAGTTAAGGATAAACTGGATAAAATTGGACTTTTTGATCCTAGATTAGAGAAATTCAAAATTTGTTTAAAATTCTTTCGAGGTTACTTGCTTTTAACTGGTATATTCATGGGAGCATTCTCATTATATTGGGGATCCATGTATCAAAGAGAGAAAAGACTGGTCAATATGAATGTTCATGTTGTATTGGATGATCCTAATACATATGAAAGTTTGGGTATTGATGATTACTTTTCAGACGCAATGGTTGCTAGTACTTCTGATCCTGTAATTGCAGCGTATGCAGGTTGGCACACTATGCCTTATACGGATTTAACCGATGATCCTTCAGAAATTAGAGATATCCTTCTCAAAAAAGTTCATCATCAGGAATGTTGGGGTGCTATTTGGATCAAACCAAATTCTTCAATTGATTATCTATCTGCTTTGAAAGAAGATGGTTCTTTCAATGTGTCTGATGCAATAGAAGTTATATATGAAACTGGTCGTCAATATATTGCTGTTAGTTCATATCTTTCAAAATCATTTACACATTTACAAACGAAATTTTTGAGTTTTCAGCAAGAAAAGATAACTATTCCATTGACTAATGAACTTTCAAATGATCAAATTGTCTCTAATTTGAAAACTTTACTAACCCCAATTCAATTCAAAATTCATGATATTACAGATCAATCCTTAATAAAAGCAATAGTTTCAGGTCCACAACAATTTGGACTTGTTTATTTACATCTTTTATCATTGATGCAATTTGCATTTTTCCAACCATTTCACATTAAAATGGCTGCAAGATTAACAGATAGATCATTCATCATTTATAGACTTGTATCATCTCAAATCACATACCTTGTAATGGGACTTGCATATACTCTTGTTCAAATTGCATTCAGTATCAATATTTATGCTGCATATAATGGTAAGACTGGATTCCTTATATTCTGGTTAATAACCTACTTAATGTTATCTGCGTTAGGTGGAGTTAATGAAAATGTTGTTATGATGATTCAATTGAAGAAACCTAATTTAGCACCTACTTGGATGTTATTTTGGATGATTTTGAATATTGCACCAACTTATTATCCAGCTATATTATCACCTCATTTTTATAGGTATGGTTATGCATTGCCTATCAAAAATGGATTTGATTTATTCATGATCTGTTTATTTGATACTTATAAACAGGCTACACTAACTAGAAATATATTGGTTCTGATATCATGGGTGGTGTTAATGAACACTTGTTTACCATTCACGATGATATATTATTCAAAGAAAACAACACAAGTTACAAATAAGAAGATTCAAGACTTGAAGAAGTTGAGAAAGAGACAAAGACGTCAAAAACTCAAAGAGAAATTAGGTTTAACTCATCTAATTCCTACAAACACGAGTAAACAGGCTGATAGCTCTGAATTGGAAGAAGAATCCAAACATACTCCAGAAGTTACAGTGTCTGACTCAGAATCCAAATCACCAAGTGATCATAAACAGTTGAAATAAACTGTGTAATAGATAGACATGCATACATACATACATACATAGTTTAAACAATGAATTTCCGCTTATCTTTTTAATCAGCCACATACTAACACCGCCACATTTGTCCTGCCCATTTTTCACTTGCACAGCCACACAGAGCCATGTTTTTGAACCATTTTCAACATGTTGTACCTTTGAATGATGGTAATACATCACCACCTAACTCTTAGTGTCCCTCTTTTACATTGAGACAAATCAACTAGTGTAGCTATACTACAACACAACTATATGGCTCACAATGGCTATTCCTCGGCGTACAGATTCCAATTCATCACTATCATCGACTGATTCAAATGCAGCATCACTTGACATCCCTCCACCTTCAGCTTTTAGAATCCCAACTCCTGAAGCTTATAATAATGAACGTTCAATTCCAGAATCTAAAGTTCCATTTGGGGTATCAAATAAAAACACAATAACAAGTACCGGATCACTATCTTCATCGTCATTCATTGATCCGAGTGATGAAGTGAGACCTTACACAGCCAAATCACAGCAGTCTGGTGAGAACACAACAAGGGGATCAATAGATCAAGGGGAACAAGAATCAACAATTCCTCGTCCTCGGCCTAGAAATAGAACTGGAACGTTTGGAAATTGGTTTCATAAACAAAGTGATGTTGAAAATTCACCTCAAAATAATGATGATGGTGATGCCCATAGTAGAAGAAGTCATATCTCTAGACAGATGACATTAGCATCTCCTGATATGAACGCTTTCTTAGTTGATGCAACGTTACCTAGTGATGCATTAGATGCTAGTAATCAAGTGTTATCATTAATAATGGATTCAGATTCATATTCAGATTCAGATCTAGACTCTGATTCTGATCCTGACTCTGATCCAAATGTTAAATCGGATGATATCAAAAGATCAGAAACAGCTACTACAACCAAGGAAGATTTACATTCTGTTAGAAGCAAACTCAAGAAGGCTGCTACAATTGGTGCTAATGAAGTACAAAGTGTCAAGAGACAAGTTACACAAGAAGTTAAAGAACAACTTGGGAAACTTGGATTTTTTGATCCTGAATTTCATAAATTGAAACTTGTTTGGGCTTTTATTAAAAGTTATTTATTTTTAACTTCAATGCTTGTTGGGATATTTTCATTATATTGGGGGTCTTTATATCAGAGAGAATCTAGAATGACTAACATGCATGTATTGATACTTCTTGATGATCCAAATACTTATACTAATCTTGAGATTGATGATTATATCAGTAACACATTGAAATCAGCTATTGAGTATCCAACAGTGGCAGCATCAGCAGGATGGACAACGGAACCATATACATCATATACTACAAATGTAACAGATTTGGATAGATTGATCGAACATGATGTGTATCATCAAAAAATATGGGCTATCATTAAAGTGACACCTAATGCAACTTTGAATTATTTCAATGCATTACAATCAAACACAACATCAGAATTAGATTTGAATTCATTGATTGAAATAGTTTATGAAACAGGACGAGAATATGTAGGTATAAGTTCTTACTTGAGTAAATCATTTACTCGTTTACAAACTCAATTTCAACAATTACAATCGAAATATATAACTATACCTTTAACTTCAAAATTAACAAGAGATCAAATCACTGATGGTTTGGAAATACTTGGTCAGCCAATTCAATTCACATTAACTGATTTAACATCTAAAAAATTAATAAAAGCTATAGTTACAGCACCACAACAATTTGGATTAGTTTATTTACATGTTTTATCATTAATGCAATTAACATTTTTCCAACCATTTCATGCAAAAGTTGCTTTGAAATTGAATGATAATCATTTCATGATATATAGAATAGTATCATCACAAATAACATACCTTGTTATTGGATTATCATATACTTTAGTTCAATTAGCATTTAGTATTGATATTTATACAGCATATCCTGCAAAAGTTGGATTTCTTGTATTTTGGTTAGTTACATATCTCATGTTATCTGCATTGGGAGGTATTAATGAGAATGTTGTTTTATTAATTCAATGTTTTTTCCCACATTTGAATTCGATGTGGATGTTCTTTTATATGGTTGCTAATGTAGCACCTATTTATTATCCAATGGTTTTATCACCACAATTTTATAGATATGTTTATGCATTACCTATAAAGAATGGTTTTGAAATTTATAAAATGTTATTATTTAATACTTGGAAATTAGCAAGTCTTCCTAGAAATTTAGTCTTGCTTTTATTTTGGGCAATTGCAACACATGCTATATTACCAACTACTATAAGATATTATTCTAGAGTTATGAATGAAAAGACTAAAAAAACAATCGGGATGATTAAAAAGGGTAAGAAGATTTCAAAAAGGGAGTCAATAAAGAGGAAACTTAAATTATCAACATCAGATGTAGGTTCAAATGAGAAGAAAAAACATAGTTCTAAACATTTTGTTGCTGATGCCACCGATGGTGGTGGTGGTGGTTCTTAAACGTATTGGATAAATTCCATATTATTTACTCACTACTCACTATATATGAAACTTTTTTCAAATAAATTAACATAACAATGATGACATTCAAGTACGTACGTATGTGTAAATGTTCCTCTTTTTCTTTGAACTATAAAGTACAAACCATGATATATAAATATCTATATATATTTTCAAACATAATCAATATAATCAGCAATATCACGCACTAAATCCGTTTTATCTAGATTGAATCTATGTATCCAAATCAATTCAATCATTTTAGAACTTATCTTTTCCAACTCAACAACTGATTTTGACTCTGTATTTTGTAATAATGAATTTTTAACTAATTCTAACTTTTCCTCAGGAATATTCAAAACTTGTTTTTCCAAGGTTGGAATTTCTTCATCTGAAGATGAACTTGATTCATCGTCATCATTATCATTATCATTATCATCTTTAGCAATATCACCATCACCATCACCATCACCATCACTACTAGTTGTTTTATTCTTTTGTTTTTCTTTTTCTTCTTCTTCTTCAACTTTTTGCTCAAGTTGCATTTTTTCAACTTGTGGTGATGGTTCCACTGGATCAGTTGATATATCCAACATATCAACATCTTTAACAACTGTACCGTTCTTAATCGGATCTAATTGTCCTTGAATTTGTACTTGTACGCTGCCCAATTTTGTATCTTGTTCAGAAACATTCGTATCTTGAGTACCTATTTCATTAACACCATTTACAGAATCACCTTCAATTTTATTTTCAATTTCCAATTCATTTCTTTCTTTTTCTTTTTCTTTTTCTTTTTCAACATTTTCTAATCTTTCTTGTTCTAATTTTTTCAAATATTCAATTTCTCTTTTTTTCTCTCTATAACTTACTTCTTTCCATTGTTTAACTAATAATGGTTGACTAGTTTCAATTTCTTCAATTCCAACTTGTGCATTTGCATACATTTCATTTGCTTTCAATATCCTATCCCTTTCACCTGATGTATTTGCATCTTTTAAAATCATTTCTAAATCAGATAAAAATTGTGATGGTTCTGAATAATAACCATTCCATAATCTTTCTTCAATTACTTCTAAATCAATATTATGATATAATTTACCTGTTTCTAATTCTAAAATCTTATCACCTTTCCTTTGATATGGTGCTTGTGGATCTGGAATATCATCAAATAAATGAATTAAATATTGATCATCTATAGTTGGTTTCTTAAATCTTTTATAACGAACTTTGAAAATTTCCATCAATCCAGATAATTTGATTTTTAATGTATTTTTCAAACGCATATCATTTCTAGCTATTTCAATTTCAAGTTTAGCTTTATTTTTTTCTGATTTAGAATCACCAATATTATCATCATTTTTAGGTTTTAAAATTTTTAATTTTTTCAATTTTCTTTTTGGTCTTGTTGATAAATCATTGAATTCTATTGGTGTTAGATATAAATATTGTAAACTATCATCAAAGTATTTCTCTCTTTCAGTTTTTGTAATTGGGCTGAATTTAATTATTGAATCTTTATCAAATTCAAAGATTTCTTCTAATTCTTTCATATATGAATATTCATGTTCATGTTCATTTTCTTTTTCATTCAATTGTTCATCATCTTCAACCATTGCGAAAATCAAACAACGATCATTTGAATCGAAATTTTTAACTAAATTTGCAATAGTTGATTTCAAAGATTGAGTTATATTATCTAAAAAGCTTAAAATATTAGGAATGTACAAAACACTTGGTTTATGTCTTTTCAATTCTTGAAACATTTGAATCATTAAATTTTCAGGTGATATACTTGAATCAGAATAAAGTTTTGTGAAATCTAATACTTGAATATTAAAACCTTCTAAATGATGTAAGATAGCATTACCTATATAATCTTGACCAGAACCTTTATTACCAGATATTAATAATCTTGGTTTGAAAACACGTAATTTTTCAAGTCTACTTAATAATTGTTGATGTTTAAAACCACCATCTTTATGAAATGATGTTAAATCAAGATATTCACTTTCTTCTAATAATGAAGGTGGTTTATCCTTTGGAATTATTAAATCAAGTTTATTTATGAATTTATCTAATTGTCTTTTCAATAAAGGTTCAAGATTTTCAGGTAATGGATTTGAAGATAATGATGTTGATCTTGCACTTGAAGGTATAATTTTATTCAAAGCTCTTGTAAAATCAGATGGATTAACTTTAACTTTATTTATATTGATTTTCAATTTATCATTAGATTTATAAATTTGAGGATATGCTCTTTGAATTCCATTTAATGCACTTTCAGTACATAAAGCTCTTAAATCAGCACCACCATAACCTTTAGTTAATCTTGCTAATTCTTTTATAAATGATTCATTTAATTGATGATCCCATTTTTTCATTTGAATTTTTAAAATTTCTTCACGTGCTTTTAAATCAGGTAATGGGAAATAAAATTCACGATCAAATCTACCTGGTCTTCTTAATGCAGGATCAATTGAATCAGGTCTATTTGTTGCACCTATAACTATAACTTGACCTCTATTATCCATACCATCCATTAAAGCTAATAAAGTAGAAACAATAGAAGCATGGATTTGTTCTTGTTTTGAAGAACGAACAGGTGCTAAACCATCAATTTCATCAAAAAATATAATTGAAGGTTGTTGTTGTTTAGCTTCTTCAAATAATAATCTTAAATGTCTTTCAGCTTCACCAACCCATTTTGATAAACAATCAGCACCTTTACGCATGAAAAAAGTAATTTTTTTATCTTGTGATGAACATGATGCACTTAATGCTCTAGCCATTAATGTTTTACCTGTACCTGGAGGTCCATGAAATAAGACACCTCTTGGAGGAGTTATATGGAATTTTGAATAAATTTCAGGATATAATAAAGGTAATGTAACCATTTCTTTTAATTGATCAATATAATTTGATAATCCACCAATTGATGAGAAATCAATATTAGTATCAATACCTAATGGATCAGTATCAGCTAAAGTTATTTTTTTCTTATTATTAGGAACACCAGTCATATCAGCAGTTATAATATTTAATTTCGAACTTGTATCATTTGGATCTGTAGGTTTAAATAAATCATTATCATCATCAGAATCACTTGATTCAGCATTACCTAAAGCTGTTAAACCATCAGGTATACCACCATTTTGAAACAATGCATGAACATCACCACCACCAAAAGGACCAACTGTTGGGAATAATCTTCTTAATTGGAAATTGGAAGCAGCTGATGCATGATTTGAATTACCTGAATTCCCACCAAATCTACCACCACGACCACGTCTTGGTGATGAAACTGATGAATTATTATGATATGATCCATTCCCATTATATTGATTTGAATCATCATTATTAGAATCAAATTGTAAATCATTTGTCATTGGTGGTGGTAAAGTATAACTAATTGCTTTCCTTTCACGTAAATTACGTTGTACTGGAGAATTCAAAGGTGAATCTTTTTGTAAATCTTTTAACTCATCCTGTAATGTTAAAACTTCTTCTTTATCATCTTGACTCTCATCATCATCATCATCATCATCAACATCAACAGTGGTTCGACGGGATGATCTACCGTTTGTTTTTCTTCTTTTGAGTTTTCTTGACCTTGTACTTCTAGTTCTAGTTCCAGTTCTAGTTCTGGTTCTAGTTCTTGCTTCAGCTTCAGAATCATATTCTTCATCATTATCAGCCACCAAATCATCTTTCACTATGAAACCAGAACTTGGTTTCCGTCTACGTAATCGTCTTATAGAACTTTCAGATTCATCACTACTGAAACTCACATCATCATCATCATCATCATCATTGTCATTGTCATTATTATTATTGTTGTTGTTGTTGTTGTTGTGTCTGGTTTTCATTGAATGTTCCGTGAAATCATCATCATCATCAATTGAATTTCTTCTATTTTTGGATCTTCTTTGATTGAATTTAATTTCATCATCTTCAAAATCATCACTGATAGCATCATCAATCTCAGGTAAGATTTTATCTTCATTATAATTAACGGCATTTCTTGTTCTTTTACGATGATGTGATCTGATATCTTCTTCTTCATCTTCTTCACTATTTGAATGTTGAGGTGTAGGTGTTTTAGGACGTTGAATATCAGGTTCAAATTCTTCAGATACTTCATCTTCATCAATTTGTTCAATTTGTTCTTCATTGAAATCTGAATCATCTTCATCATCAAAATCAGCATGATTCCCACGTTTCTTAGTTCTTCGAGACATGATTGATTTAGTTTATATTAATGTAAAAAGAGGGTGTGAGTGAGTGAGTAGTACAAGAAGTAAGAAAAAGCAAAATACAAAGAAAAAAAGATAAAGTTAATAACTAATCAAATGGTAATGAATTGAGTTGAATTGAATTGAATTGAAGTGATGAATGAAATCAATTCAATCAATTGAGTGTGATTTATATAGTAATAATATATATATATTCAAAAGAGGATCAATTATATGAAAAATAAATCAAATAGATGAAATACATGAACGTTGTTTAAACAACGCGTGCAATTTTACAAATTTTGAATTTAACATCTCTACACCAGTTATATTTTTTGTGGTGTAGAGATGTTTATATATTATTCAGTATCTGTATATTATATATTATCCCTATTTACATGCCCATTTCTCTTAATATAGCCATTTCATCTTCCATCTCTTCATCTTGGTCGTTATAGTTGTGTGCTATGAGTTCTTCAGGTATGTCTTCTTCTTCTTCTTCTTTATTATGGCTTATTTTACCAGCTGTTGGTTGGAACATTGAGTCATCTCCATCATCACTAAATTCATCTTGTGATATAGAACCATCATTATTATCATCTTGGTTAGCAATTAAATTATTGTGATTTATATTTATATTAATCTCACTATCCAATTCTTTCAAATAATCATCATCTTTTTGTAACATACTTGAATCAATCTGTTTTTGTTGTTGTTGTTGTTGTTGTGGTTGTATAGTTGTGGTTGTGGTTGGTACTTTATTAACACCGACACTTGTATATAAACCATCTTCTTCATCTGATTCTGCCACGAATAAACCACCTCCTGAACTTGTATTATGATTAGAATTATCATTCATAATCATATTTGTATGTGTATCACCATCATCTTGTTGTCGTTGTACTTCAGACACAGATTCAAGTTGATCTATATTATCATCATTATCATTATTATAATCATCATTATCAATATTATTAATCTTTGATAATTTCAAACTAATTTCATTCTCAATTAATTCCCTTTTATGATGTTTTATAATTGGTGTATTAACAGCTCTATTTAATATTGGTATAACATCACGAAATTTATATTTTGGATATATATCATGACACCAAGATTGATAAATATATAATAATTTAGTTAAATTTTCAAAATGATTTGAATTTTCATATTTTGAATTTTTATAAATTTCATATGATGTAAGTTTATGTTTATTTTTATTTGATTTTGGTTTTGGTTTAAATTTAAATGAATTTAATGATTTTGTTAATGTTTTCAAACCTCTTGGACCTAATAGTAAATCATCTGTTATCTTATGTAATGTTCTACGTGGTGCTTTCAATTGTGGTGTGGCATCATTTAATATATGATTATCATCATTAATACCATTCTCATTATTCTCATTCTGATTCTGATTCTGATTATTATTAAGGTATATATTATTGGAATTACTCGTTAAACCTAGCAATTCTTCATTAGATAACAAATCTGCTGCTCCTCTAGATGATGAACCGAACATCTTGATTGATTATATGAAGTGTATTATGATAATTGATAAGATACACTGATAAAGAGTAACACAACCAAATCAATCAAATACGCGTTGTGATAATTAACGTGTATTTCAAAATATGTGGTATTTCATCTTTATGTTAATTACACAACTTATTATGTAATCTAATATTGCCATTCACTACTTCCTTATTTCTTATATTTAGTTGTTGTATCCTTGCTATTTTGTTACTTTGTTTAGTTTCTTTATTCTTCTAAAGAAACTGTTTTATTTTATATTTATTATTGAGAGTTATTATCTTATAAAGCCATTCGTAATATTGTATTAATTATATTGTCATCCATAATTAATTACATATTAAACTCTATTATTAATATTGGATTGGTGCAGATAGACAAGGCTGTTATTTCCAATACTAAACAATAGCTCAAAGCGATACTTTATTGCTAATCGATTACCTAACTCAAATTACGTGCACACACATATTAAAAATAATCATTTTGATGGTGTACGGATGTTGTGGGTTAAAGAGGGATTATACTTTATACACTTATAATTAACGTACATAAAGAGAAAGAAGAAGAAGAATATTGAAACCACAGAAAACCAAAGAGAAACCGAATAAACAAAAAGAAATCAAAGAAAGATATACGAAAGATAAACGAAAAGGGTATACGAGAAGATGAAAAAGTTGTAAATTAAAGGAAGAAACAGAGATAGAGATAGAGATAGAGATAGAGTTGGAAACCAAATAATTAAGCTTTTTCTAAACTTAATAATTGTAATTTGTATCTTAAAGAACCAACAACAAGAGCATCTTTAAAATCATCCGATTTTGAACCTATATTTGAATCTGCACATGTATCTGCACATGTATCTATATTTGAATCTGCACATGTATCCAACTTTGAATCCAACTTTGTTGATGATAATTTATTATTCAAGTATAAATTTTTCTTACATTTATAACTATTTATCAATTGTGAACTTATTGGAGATAATTTAAATTTATCAGATGGTGATTTATAATTCAATATTAAATTTGAATTTTCAGAGTTTGAATTGATTTTAAAATCACCTAATTTCAAACAAGTACTTTCATCTAATGATGATGATTGTGATTGTGAATTTGATTCTGATTGTAATTTTAATTTTAAATTTGATTTAATTGGGGTTGTAGATGTTTCGAATTGTGATGAATTTTCAGATTTTGGTGAATTTTCATCATTTGTTAAGAGTGATGATGAAGTTGGGGTATTTAATGTATCTGTTGACATTGTAGTGATTGTAATTGAATAATGAATAATGAATAAGCTAAAATAAAGATAAAGTAAGTGAATAACTAATAAGATATATTCAAATGCAGTTAATTAAAACTGAAATAAGTAAAAGTATTCCAATTAGATTACCCAAAACAGTAAAATGTAAATAGACGATCCAATCGACGCGTCGATTCGTCAATGAAATTTCAAAATCTCCAATTTAAAGATTAGCAAACTAAACTACACTAACTAACCAACACATCATATATACTATTAAACTAAAATAACTAACACAAACTAAACTAACAATGAATTTAAAGAATTTAATATTATTAACATTAATTGGATCAACTTATAGTTCAACAAGTGAAGAACAATTACAAATAGGTATAATTAAAAAAATACCAGAAGAATCATGTAAGAGACGTACGATTATAGGAGATACAATTCAAGTTCATTATAAAGGACAATTAGAAAATGGATTTGAATTTGATTCATCATTTAATAGAAATCAACCAATTTCATTTAAATTAGGTATAGGACAAGTTATAAAAGGTTGGGATCAAGGATTATTAGATATGTGTATTGGTGAAGAAAGAAAATTAATTATACCTTCTAAATTAGGATATGGTTCAAGAGGTGCTGGTGGTATAATACCACCTGATTCAACTTTAATCTTTGAGACTAAATTAGTTGGAATTGTTAATGAAAGAGATGAATTGTAAGTTATGAATATATTATATAAATTATATATATTATATATTTTTATTTCTTTAAATATGAATGTAATGGATCAACTTTTACTCTTTTTGATAAACCAATACGTAATTTAGGTTTATGTAATTTAGGTTTATTCAATTTAATTGGGTTTTTTTGAACAATTATGTTTAGTTTGGGTTTATCATTTGATAATTGTGATTGAATCTCAGTAGATTGGGAAATTATATTCATCGAATCATTAATCTGTGATTGACATTCATTCAATTTCACCTCATTATCATTATCATTATCATTAAGATCAACTAGAATATCTGTAGATTTTGCTGAAACTGAATATGATGATTCAACTTTTAGTTTTTCAAGATATGATATCCATTCCCATGTAAGTATACCATTATTATCATCATCATCCATATCATCATCATCTGTTGAATTAGGTATACTTTGAACATCATTAGTTAAATCAACAACGTTACTCAACTTATGCTTATCATTAATCAAAACCAAATCATTTTCAATGATCGATTCATGATCATCATGAGTGATTTTACCTATACCTATACCTATACCCTTACCTATACCTATACCCTTACACGTACCCATACCCTTACCATTACACCTACCATTACACGTGCCCGTACCCTTTATATCATTATCTGAAGAATTTAATTTTTGTAATTTACAACCTTCATTATTAAATTCCATTATACTAACATCATTGTAATATAGTATAATATGATCTGTATGTATGTCTGTTTATCCACCCAAATCTCTAGCTCAATCCAATACAATACAATGCAATGCAATGCTATATCTACAATTGAAACCCTATCATATAATATAATACTATATCATATCATATTAATATAGTACTACTACTCTTTAAAAACTACGCGTTGATGGTGTAATCAATCACGTAATCATTTCTTTATCACGTGATTTTCACTTAAATCTACTAATTAAACTATTTGATTAGTTTTAAGAGGTATAATTAGAGTATATATATATAACTATAGTGTATAGATATAACTATAACTATAAGTATATATGATAGTATCAGAATATATAAGGGAAGATAAATTAGTTGATTAATTAGTGGGAGTGGCAAATTTTTCAAATTTTTCAGTTTTAAATTTAAATTTGAATTTAAATTCACTCACTCAGTCACTCAGTCACGTTACAAATTTATAGTGAAACCGGGCTTAGTATATCAGCCACTTTTGAAAGTTTAGTTATGGTAAGTTAAGCTAAGTTAAGACAAGTAAGTCAATTGAATTGAATTGAATTGAATTAGAATGATTTGCGTTTCATTGCAAATAACTATGGTTGCTATTTCATGTTCATAATCTAGAGTGTAGTGTAGTGTAATATAGTGTAGTGTAGTGTAGTGTAGTAGTTAGGATTATCTCATACTTTGTAAATGACTCAATTTACGTGTATCGATATATATTAAATTTTATGTTAGGTTAAACAGTAAATTTGAGTATTTATGTATGTAAAATGAGTGTATGATTATTATTAGAATAAATATAATTGAATATAATTTGAGGAAAAAAGCAAAAAAAACAAAACAGTAGTTAATAAAATATAAAGAAAATTTAAAAGAAAAGTTGAATTATAATAGGTAAGGTAGTAAAAGTAAATGATAATAATAATAATAATAATAATAAACAATTTAAATTATAGTAAGTGTGTAATATAGTATAAAAGTAACAATATATACAACCAATCCCAACAGGAGTGATGATTTAATAGTTTTAAATAATGAAATAAAACATTATGAAAAGAAAATCTATTAATCTTTATAATTCACTCTCTTTTAATTTCCAATAAAAAAATTAATTAAATGTAATAGTGATAGTAATAGTAATAGCAGTAAGAAATAATTAAACAAAGTTATAAAATTAATTTAAATAACTTAGAATAAAGCTAAAGCAGCAGCTAAACCAGCACCTAAAGCAACGGTACCGTAAGTGTTAACGGCAGCACCGGCAGTAGAAACAGATGATGATGAAGTTTGGTTGGTTGAGTTGGAAGCTTGAACAGCAGTTAAAGCAGCTAAAGTGACGAAGATCTTTGAGAATTGCATTTTATATATAATATGTATGTGTATAAGTGATTGATATAAGTTGGATATGAATATATAAGAAGAAGAAAGAAAGAAAGAAAAAAAAAAAAAAAAAAAAAAAAAAAAAAAAAAAAAAAAAAAAAAAAAAAAAAAGATTATAAGAAATTATAAGGAAAATAAATTTAATTTATATAAAGAAATGAAAAGCTATTTATATATTGAAAAGTTGAAACTTTAATATAAGAATAGAATAGAATTAAAAAGAAAATCCAATCTTGAGTTAAACACGTCTTTGTATTGTATTGTATTGTAATGTAATGTAATGTAATTGTACTTTGCTTTATCAGTTAACTTAAATTAGAAGTTGAAGTTTGAAGTTTGAAGTTGAAGTGGATATGGAAGGGGGCGTTGTTTAAGCAGCACGCACGGTATGGTACGGCTATTGTTAGTGGGCGTTGAACGTGGTACGGGACGTGGTACTGGACTCGGTAGCACTGTAGCAGGGTGGGATGGGATAGGTTGCCCCGTGGGTGGTGGTACTGGTGGTGTGGCACGCACGGTACAGTACGTGTTCACGCACACGTACACGCACACGTAAACGTACAAACACGCACACGCACACGGTAATAATTCCGCAGGGGGGGCTGGTAAAGCAACACGCGATGAGATTCTAAAAGAGTCTAGAACACACACAGCACACAGCACACACAGCACAGCACACGGTCCACACCGCCCTGGGCCTTGCCGTTGCCTTTGCCGTTGCCTTGGCCTTTGCCCTGCCTGACAAGCGATCGGGCTGCCTCTCCCATTTATTCAAATATTCGGTTAGTTACTAGCTTAACTTAACACACTTTGCGTTCTATTCTAACTTTCGTGTTTCTATATTGAATTAATTTCAAGATACCAGAGATACATAAGTAAGTAAGTAAGTAAACTAATTTAAATGACATATATCTAATATAGTATAACATGATATATATATATATATATATATATAGTATATACAAATTACTTTGTAACCCCAATAATATTCAATCTCTCCCCCACTTATGCATCCCCTGATTTTTATCGAAAGAATGAAATCGAGCAAGTCAATCAATAAATCAATCACCGACTGATCTTTAACTGCACGATTGTTATTTTTTTTTTTACAGGGTTTGATTTTGATTTTAATAACTTTTGCTCCCTTCCTTCCTTCCTTCCTTCCTTGCTCCCCTGTATTATTCTTATTGTTTGAGAATACCGTGTTTATAGTACTACTACTACATACTATATACTATATACTATGAAATATCATTAATTAACTAATAGATAGATAATAACTAATATTACTATTAATAGAATATTAACTAACGGCATGCCGCGGAAAAAGCAATCAACTAATCAACTAATCAATCCTAATTAGGCAAGTGAAATTTCCCGTAAAAAGAATACGAATTTAATCCAAATTGGGATAAATAATAACATACTATGATGATCACGTGCCATATATATATATACAATTTCATTTAATTAGTCTAGACTTTTCATCTTAACTATATATAATCTATTAAATGATGTCTTAGTGATGTAACATTAATTTTACTATTTTTAGATTAATTAAACTATTACCATTTAACTAGTTACTAGACTGAATATTCTTAGAAGTTTTGACAGATCTAACTTGATCTAATTAATTACAATCTAATCTATTTGAATTTGCCTTTGAATTAAATGTGTTTCTCTTTCATGTCACGTGATCACCTCTTGTTTTTGTCAATTTCATCACTAATACTTTAACAATTGAGTCATATATGATATTGAATGACATGTAATATCATCAATACTCAATCATTGACTTGATTGGATGTAAATTTATATACTAAGTTGGAGTAAATTAAAGTAAAAAAATCAAGTAAATTCAAAGTAAAACAAAAACTTTCTGAAAGAAANAAAAAAAAAAAAAAAAAAATTGTCGAGTGAAAAATTTATGTGTCATAGTCAGTAAGTAAGTAAGTGAGTAAGTGACTAAATAAATAAACCATTTTCAAATCAACTCCAAGTGAACATAATTAGTTAGTAGTTATACTATAATTAATTAAATATGGCTGAAGAAATAGCAAGAAATGCACATTTGGCATCAACTGTTTTGAAAACATTAACAGATGAACAAAGATCAATAGCATTATATAAAATAAAAGAAGGTTTATTAAATTCAAAAGAAGAAATTTTAAAAGCAAATAAAATAGATTTAACTAATGCAATTAAACAAAATTTATCAGAATCATTAATTAAAAGATTAGATTTATCAAAAAATGATAAATTTGAATCAATGTGTAATGGTATTTTAGATGTTTCTAATTTAGAAGATCCATTAAATAAAATTACATTAGCTACTAAAATAGATGATGATTTAACATTATATAGATTAACTTGTCCAGTTGGTGTATTATTAATTATATTTGAAAGTAGACCTGAAGTAATTGCAAATATAACTGCATTATCTATAAAATCAGGTAATTCAGCAATTTTAAAAGGTGGTAAAGAATCAATTGAAACTTTTAAAATAATGTCAAAATTAATTAATAATATTTTAAATAATGAAACTGAAATTCCAAAAAATTCAATTCAATTAATTAATTCTAGAAATGAAGTTAATGATTTATTAAATCAAGATAAATTTATTGATTTAGTTATTCCTAGAGGTTCTAATGATTTAGTTAAATTTATTAAAAATAATACTAAAATTCCAGTATTAGGTCATGCTGATGGTATTTGTTCAATTTATATTGATGAATTTTCAAATATTGATAAAGTTAAAAGAATTATAATTGATTCAAAAACAAATTATCCAGCTGGTTGTAATGCTGTTGAAACTTTATTAATTAATGAAAAATTATTAACAACAACTAATGACAATTTTGAAATTATTTTGAAAAGTTTAATTGATGTTGGTGTTACATGTCATTTAGATTCATCATTATTCAAAAACAATATTCCAAAATCACTTCAAGGTAATGAGAAATTAGTTGAAGCTGTTGATGATGATTTCAATAAAGAATTCCTATCACTTGATATTGCAATCAAATCAATTAAATCAGTTCAAGATGCAATCTTACATATTAATTCACATTCTTCAAAACATACAGATTGTATCATAACTGAAGATAAATCAACTGCTGAAATTTTCTTGAAAGGTATTGATTCATCAGGTGTTTATTGGAATTGTTCAACTAGATTCGCTGATGGGTTTAGATATGGATTCGGTACTGAAGTTGGTATATCAACTAATAAGATTCATTCTAGAGGTCCTGTTGGTTTAGAAGGTTTAGTTTGTTATTATTATCAATTAAGAGGTGATGGACAAATAGTTGGTGATTATTTAGGTGGTGGTGGTACTAGAGTCTTCAAACATGAAAAATTGGATATTAATAATATTAAATTGTAGAGTTTCTATATAGTTTAATGATAATGAGTTAAAGGGGGGTAGTAGTAATAAGGGTAAGAAGATTGTAGGATTATGTAACTGCTGATGTAATCAATTTAGAAGCAGTACTCACACAAATCAAGTTTCAATCAAAGTTGATTTGTGTACTGTGTACTGTGTATGTATCAGTAGTTGCTTTTTAGTATATTCATATCATATATACAACAATTTTCTAAAATGGATGAATCTTATGATGTTATTGTTTTAGGTACAGGTTTAACCGAATGTATTTTATCCGGTTTATTATCAATTGATGGTAAAAAAGTTTTACATATTGATAAGCAAGATTATTATGGTGGAGAAAGTGCATCATTAAATTTAACTCAATTATATAAGAAATTCAAACCAAGTAAAGAATACAATGATCAATTTGGTAAAGATAGAGATTGGTGTGTTGATTTAATTCCTAAATTCTTAATGGCTAATGGTGAATTAACTAATATTTTAGTTCATACTGATGTTACTCGTTATATGGAATTTAAACATATATCAGGTTCTTTTGTTTATAGAGATGGTAGAATTGCTAAAGTTCCATCAAATCAAACAGAAGCTATAGCTTCACCATTAATGGGATTTTTTGAAAAAAGAAGAATGAAAAATTTCTTAGAATTTATAATGAAATTCAAAGATGATGATTTGAAAACTCATTATGGTTTAGATTTTGATAAAAATACAATGGATGAAGTTTATAATAAATTTGGTTTAGAAAGAGGTACTAAGGATTTCATTGGTCATTCAATGGCATTATGGTCAAATGATTTATATTTAAATTTAAAAGCTAGAGAAACTTATGATAGAATCATGTTATATTTAAGTTCTGTTGCTAGATATGGTAAATCTCCATATATTTATCCATTATATGGATTAGGTGAATTACCACAAGGTTTTGCAAGATTAAGTGCTATTTATGGTGGTACTTTCATGTTAGATACACCAGTTGAAGAAGTCTTATATGATGATGAAGAAAAGTTTCAAGGTGTTAAAACAAAAGAAGGTATTGCAAAAGCTCCAATTGTTATTGCTGATCCAACTTATTTCCCTTCAAAAGTTAAAGCAACTGGTGAAAAAGTTATTAGAGCAATGTGTATTTTGGATCATCCAATTCCAAATACATCTGAATCTGATTCTGCTCAAATTATTATACCTCAAAATCAAATTGGTAGAAAAAATGATATTTATATTGCAGTTATTTCAAATTCTCATAATGTTACTAATAAAGGTTATTATTTAGCTATTATTTCAACTATTATTGAAACTGATAAACCTCATTTAGAATTAGAATCAGCTTTTAAAATAATTGGTAATACAAAAGATGTATTGATGGGTATTGCTGAATTATATGAATCTTTAAATGATGGTACTGAAAATAATATTTATATTTCAAAATCTTATGATCCTTCATCACATTTTGAATCAACTACTGATGATGTTAAATCTATTTATAAAAGAGTTACAGGTCATGATTTAATTTTAAAGAAGAGAGCAACAGCTGAAGAAGAAGCAGAATTAGCTGGTTTGTAAATTGTTTTTTCCATTTCCATTTTCCCTTATTATATGAGTCTGTTTTCCCACGTTATCTATCTATTTATGGATACAATTTATTTTATTTTAAGTCAATACAATACAAATACCATTAACTTAACATAAAATGTATGTAGTTATGTAATCGATGATGTCATCAATAAAAATCAAAAATTTGTGAAATTTGATTTGTTTTCAACTGATAAGATATACAAACACTTTATTACTCTTGATAACATTACTTCACTACACCATATATTACAATTAACTGATAATTCCAATCATGTCACAAGCGTTATATTCAATTAATAAAGATACAAGTACAATACTTCGTAAATTTAGAATATCATCAGCAAGATCAACTAAAATGGAAGCACAAATATATAATATTGATTCAAATACATATGAAATTAAATTTGAAGAAAGTGAATATCCAATAGATTCAATTAATTCATTAATTGAAGAATTACCTGATAATTCACCAAGATTTATAATTTTAAGTTATCCATTTGAATCAAAAGATGGAAGGAAAGTTAATCCATTAATATTCATTTATTGGAGACCTTCAACTAGTAAACAAGATAATAAAATGTTATTTGCTGGTTGTTTAGATTTATTTAAAGATCAAGTTAGTGCTAGTAAATTTATTGAAATTGTAGATGAAGAAGAATTTGAAGATTTAGTTGATCAAATAATGCAGTAATGCAGTAAGTAAGAAAGTGGGGAAATACAGTTAGATAATTGTATGTATATAATATACGATAAGATAGAATAGGATAATATTGAATGATAGTATAGTAATACATGATAGATAGTAATACATGATAACTACTGTTAGTAATACTAGTATACACCCGTACACCAGGTCTGTCAAACCCTCAAATCAAATCACGTGACACTAATTAAATTAAATTACAAAAATTTTTCATTTTCATTTCCATTCCCAACTAACAGTCAGCTTTCACTATTTTATATACATTACTTTAATCTAATTATACTTGATTACTTGTGTTTTTCACTCTTACTCTTACTCTCTATCATCAAATCATCTATAATACATACATAATAATCATTCAAAATGGGTCGTATGCACAGTAACGTGTGTATAATTTATTTAAAACAACGATACATGGTATAAATGAAACAAAATTAGGGTTGAATTCGGTAGATTACTTCAATTAAGGTGTTTGAAAAAAAAAGATGAATTTAATAAAAATAGTTTAAAATTAGTATCTGTTACTTGGATAGGAATTTTAAAGTGTGATTGCTTATATCTATTCCATTTAATGTGTTGAAGGTGACTCTTCTTCATTTTACTATACGATTAACTATCTTGAAAAATTCACTTAAATCTTTTTTTCAATGTTTTGCTTTAATGACAGAATCAATATATGCTGATCAACACCAATTTTGGTTGAACCCTGTATTGGTAAAGTATTAATTTTTTAAAAAATCCAAATGTACTAACCTTTTTAAATTATTTCTAATTTTTGGAAATAATATTT
Source organism: Ogataea arabinofermentans (assembly GCA_001661425.1). NCBI lineage: Eukaryota > Fungi > Ascomycota > Pichiomycetes > Pichiales > Pichiaceae > Ogataea > Ogataea arabinofermentans. The sequence goes on from KV453852.1 coordinate 89,388, forward strand.
TATTATAGGGTAAAGGTATGTCATCATCGGCTATTCCATATTCAAGAAATGTTCCATCATGGTTCAAATTATCATCTGATGCTGTTGTTGAACAAGTCATCAAGTATGCTAGAAAAGGTATGACTCCATCTCAAATTGGTGTTATCTTAAGAGATGCTCATGGTGTTAACCAAGCTAAAGTTGTCACTGGTAACAAAATTTTAAGAATTTTAAAATCAAATGGTTTAGCTCCTGATATTCCAGAAGATTTATATTTCTTAATTAAAAAAGCTGTTTCCGTTAGAAAACATTTAGAAAGAAACAGAAAGGATAAAGATTCTAAATTTAGATTGATTTTAATCGAATCTAGAATTCACAGATTAGCTAGATATTACAGAACTGTTTCAGTTTTACCACCAACTTGGAAATACGAATCAGCTACTGCTTCTGCTTTAGTTAATTAAGTGTCTTTTTTTATTAATATAATAATAATTAAGAAATTGCTATTTAATTATATATATATAGTTTTCATTTTATATATTTAATTAGTGATTGATTGATTTCTCTTATTTAATACTTTTTTATACTTATTTCATAATACCTACCTACCTGTATTTTATTTATTTTATGTCATATCATGTTTTCAAATTAACGTTCAATGAATTAGTAAAAAACTATTTATTTATCTGTTTCTATAGGTTTATAAACATTAAATTCTTCATCATTCAAAGCAAAGATAAACGTATCAAAATCTTTCAATTGTAATTGTTCAATAGTTGTAGTTTCATCATCATCATCATCAAATATATCGTACGGTCCTTCATATATTGTATTTGAAGAACATAATGATAATTTTATATCTTCAATTGATGTTAAATTAACAATACCCAAGTCACCAACAATAGTCTCTTTTGTAACATCCCCATCATCATCCTCCCCATCATCATCATCATCATCATCATCATCACTGATATCAAATGAAGGCTTGGGTATTTCAATATCCATCATACCATTATTCCCATCTCCGTCATCTGCACCTTCTCCATCTGCATCATCATCATCATTCAAATCATGTAATTTAACAGCTTGATTGTTTATTTTTAAACCACCTGTTTGTGATATGATTTCAATCAATTGATATTTCAAATCTTTTATTGTTTTATTGATTTCAATCTGTATGAATATCGTTTGTGATTGTCTTTTAAATTTTAAAATTATTGGTTTTGTAATTTGTTTCTTTGGTGGCATTGTGTGTGTGTGTGTGTGTGTATGTATGTAATTATGTAATGACTATCCTACAGTTGATATCTTGTTATTTGGTATCTGATTTACGATAAATTTAATAGCTGGTGGTGATCTTTACGTGTTTAGTTAGTTAGTTGGGTAGATCACATACATACAATTTTTCAAAAAATGCGCTTTATTTGAAAAATTTCAAAATTGCTATTAAATTAATATATTTATCTATATATTTATCAATCTTTCTTTAACGTTCTTTGCTTTTCAGCATTTTGAATAACTTTTTCATCAATGAACAAACCTTTTTTTTTTCTAATATTATTCATATATTTTCTAGCAATATTAACTTTATCTGAAAATTCACCTAATTCTTCTAATTCTTCTTCAGTTGTAGGAACCCAAAATGGATCTTGATCAATTATTTCAAATCCTGTAAATATTAATTGTGGTGATGCAGCACCTGATGTTTTCTTTCTTATATCTTCACTAAATCCAAATGCTTCAATTACTGGTATTTTAGCAGTAATTGTGAAAAATGGTGTTCCTTCTTTCATTTCTTCATTTATAACTGAACCTTTTCTCTTTTGAACAACTGCATATACTTTACCTAATACTTCTGCAGATGCTTGTATATCACATGAATACATAGCAAGCATTAATCTTGGTGACCAATCTAAAAATCCTTTATGAATTGCATCTTTTATAATTGATATTAATCTACCTGATATGTTGGAAATCGGTATAATTGTATCATCTTCATCATCTTTCAAGATTTCTAATGATTTAATAATCACTGCTATTCCTTGAATTGGTTCTGCTGCTAATGGTCCTTCATATGTTGCCAATTGGAACCCATTAAATATACTTTCTTCAAATTGAAATCTATCAGTTGTATCATTATCATCACTTGCAAACAATCTTCTAATTATATGATCTTCCGAATCAAATAAAATATTTGCACCAACCCTTTTAGGTCCAAATGATGCAATTCTATCAACTAACGTACTATTTGGATCTAAGATTTTCTTCAAATTTTCTTTAAATAATTCAACTGGCATGATATTATTACCTGTAATTAAATCTTCATCTTCTTCTTCTTCATTAACATCAGATCCAACATTTTTAACTATTTTCGAAATTGATGCTTCATTTTCAGTTAAAAATGTTATAACTTCTTCAGATAATGGTTTAGTTTCCAATGTTATTGAATATTTATCAACTTTAACATTAATTACACCTCTACCCAATATCGGATCTTTAATTGGATTCATTTCATTATTGGATACTATTGTTTCTCTAAATGGTATATCTGGTTTTGAAGCTGTTATTTCAATACCTGCAAATCTTTCTCTTAAATCTTTTAAACATCTTTCTAAATGTAATTCACCAGCAGTTGCCAAGATATGTTCACCTGTATCTTGAACAAAAGTTTGAACACAAGGATCAGCTTGATTTAATAATTCTAAACCTTTAATTAATCTTTCCATATGTGTTGGATTAACAGGTTCTAAAGCAACTCTCACAATTGGTGGTGCATTTAAATTAACACCTGCTAAATTAACACCAACTATACCTGGACTTATTAAAGTTCCACTTTTTAAAACTTTACCTTTTAATCCAACAATACCTACAATATTACCAGCTGGTACTTTTTCTAATGAAACTAGATCTCTACCCATAATTAAATATAATCCTGTAATTGTAACTGTTGATGTATGTTTTGTTGGATGATTTGGATCGAATTTTGGTTCTAAAACAGTTAATTCTTGTCCAACACTAATTGAACCACTATAAATTCTAGAAAATCCAATCAATACTTCATTTTTAACTTCAATAACATCATCTTCTTCTTCATCATCTTCATCATCCTCATATTCAAATTCAAATTCTGCAGGAGCATTACTATTATTAACAACTGTAAAACTATCTTCATTTTCAATTTTCTTTTCTTCTAATTTTTGAGCTGCTTCTGCTGCTTTTGCAGCTGCTAATCTAGCTAATCTACCTCTTTCAAACATTTCATCTTGTGTCATTGCCATTCTTTGATTTTGAGGTAATTCATCTTCTGGAATAGAAACCATTTTAGAAACATAACAACTTATTAATCCATCACTATTACATACAATCATATCATTTTTCAAATTTTTATCAATTAAATCATTATTTGAAATTGAATTTAATATATGTTCAATTCTTTCCTTTTGAGATTCAAATGGTGATGGTAATTTATCAATAACTGTTAATAATACAGCATTTGAAACAGGTAACCATTGTGTGAAAATTGAATTAATTAATTGTTTTGTATCTTTTGAACGTAAATCTCTAGGTAAAATTTTTAAATTTAAAGATTTAACAATTTTTTCTAATTTTTCTTGATTTTTATTTAATAAACATGAATCATAAATATGCCAAATATTATCTAAAACAAATGTAACAAATAATGGTTTTAAATTACGTCCTTTTAATTGTTTTGAAGATATAACTTTTTTAGTTTTAGGATCAAAATAAAAATCACCCCATAAACATTTTTGTAAAATTTCTCTTTTAACACCTAGTTTTTTTTCATATAATACAGAAAATTGAGCAATATTAAAACCCCAACCATCAATAGCTGATGCAAATATAACATTATTTAATTCAGGTGAAAAATAAATATCATCATCATTTTTTTCAATAAATTCTTCATTTAAACCTAATTCTTGACGTTCTCTCCAAAGTAAATCATCTTGCATTCTTTCACCTGCAAAAAATGAACCAATTACAGAATTCACTTGTTCTATAACTTTAGATAAATGTAAATAAGCTTCTAATGAAGTCATTTGTAATTCAACAATTAATCTATCAATTTTATTTAAAACTAATATTGGTTTCAATTTATCAACCCATGCTTGTCTTAATACCGTTATAGTTTGAGAACAAACACCTTCAACTACATCAACTAAAACAACAGCACCATCACATAATCTTGAAGCTGTACTTACTTCAGATGAAAAATCAATATGACCTGGTGAATCAATAAGATTAATTAAATGTTCATTAATTTTAGGTTCACCATTATCGTTGTTGCTTCTTGATACTGTTTTAAAATATAATGAAATTGCTGAAGATTCCATTGTTATACCTCTTAATTGTTCATCTGGTCTTGAATCTAAGTATCTTACTTTACCAGCCATCCTTTGAGATATGATACCATTAGATGCTAATAATGAATCTGATAATGATGTCTTACCATGATCAACGTGAGCTAAGATACAAATGTTTCTAATATTAGAAGGATTCGATTGAAGCCTTGCTATTTCATCTGCTGTCAATCTCATATTTGTTTCAATGTTACTTTTAGTAGATTTGCCCCTTCTTTTAATATTGTCTTGTTTGAATAAAAATTTGCTTAAATTTGAAATATTTAACTTTATTTATTGCACTGCCTGGAAATTACCTAACAAACTGCTATTATACACTATTAAACTACAATTACATACATACACTACAGACACACAGACAGACAGACACTGATAGAGTGGTGGATTGAACAATGGTTGGGTGTTACAGTATCTTCTGATTGTTTCCATTGATTTCCATTGATTTTCATTGATCCCCATTCAGTTCTCATTCAGTTCTCATTCAATTCCATTCTCCACAATGAAATATCACGTTAACGATACAACAACAAATCATTCATTTCTTCTTCTTTGGAGTATTATTACTCTCACTATCAGCATCTTCCATATCATCATCCAAAAGAGCAACTGAAGAATTCAAAGATCCTGTAGCTTGTCCACTATTAATTTTTTTCAAATGTCTAACATAAGTAGCTGAACTTAATGAAAATATACGATCTTCATCTGTAAATTGTATTTTTTTAGTTCTTGAAGCTGATGTACCTGATACATTTTTAGTAAAATTTTCAAAACCTTTAATTATATTACCATGATTTATACCATCTGATAAATATTTAGTTTCTTTATTGAAAATATCTTCTTCTAATTTTGTGAGTTTCTTATCTAGTTCTTTCTTCTTTGCTAAAGATTCTTTAAGCTTCTTCTTTAATTTATCGTACTCGTTCTTAGATGTAGGTTCAGGCATCGTTGATAGTGAAGGGAAACAGAAGAAATAACATACATACATACTCCAACAAACACACAAATCAATAAAATCAACAAAATCGACGCAAACAAGAAACACAAATCGACGCGTCGATCGACCAATGTCACAAACTCATTTTCATTGAATTTTGTTAAATTTGTTTGTTTGATTTAACATGTTTATATATTCTTTCACAGTCTCTTACTAACCTTGATCTATTTCATTATACTTACAATCACAATGGAAATAGACTTCCCTTGTGTCATCATTGACTGCACTGCCACGTCAACGAAAGCTGGTTTGTCTATATTTGACACTCCAACATTAACTTTCCCGTCTGTTTATTCAAGACAATCTTCAACTTTTGGTGATTATATATTTGGTGATGAATTAGATGATTATCCTGAAAATGAAATCTTTACTATGTTTAATGAAGGTTTAGTTTACAATTGGGAAGCAATGGGTGAATTTTGGAAATATATATATAATAAATTGAATGTTAATCCTGAAGAATTACCTTTAGTTATTACTGAAAATGTTTGGAATACCAAGAAAAATAAATTAAAAGCATGTCAAATTGCATTTGAAGATTTGAAAGTTCCTATTTTTTCTATATTGAAAAGACAATTATGTACTTCTTTTGCCGTTTCTAAACCTTCATCTTCAATCATAGTTGATATTGATGATGATTTAATCAGTGTTACTCCAATAAATAATGGTAAATGTTTACCAAAAGGTTTCATGCATACTAAATTTGGAGGTGATTTCTTAAATGTTTTCACAGCTCAATATATTAAATCTAAATTTGAAATTGAAGAATCAAATGATTCATTATTAATTCCAAGAGAATACTCAAATAATAATAAATTAAGTGAATCTTTTAAAATGTACAAGATTAGTGAAACTTTAAAAGATTTCAAGAATTGTTTATTACAAGCTTCTTTATATCCACTTCAACCAGATCAAATGGAATTACCACCTCAATCAACATATAGTCATTATGATAACTCACATTCTCCATTAGAATTGAAAAGTTATGAATTACCAAATCGTAAAATTATTAAAGATATTGGTATTGAACAATATAAATTATCAGAGCCAATTTTTAGACCTGCTATTTTCGGTAATAATGAACCTTTAAAATTAGGTATATCTGAAGAATCTCAAGGTTTAAGTAATTTAATTTTAGATTCAATGAAATCTCTTGAAGGTTCAACTCAATTATATATTGCATTATTAGGTAATATAGTTTTCACTGGTTCTTTAACTCATATTCCAAATTTAGAACATCGAGTTATTCAAGATTTAGCTAGATTAATTCCAGATTATACTGTTAGAACTCATATTTCACAAGATCCAATCGAAAGACATTATGATGCTTGGGTTGGTGCTAATATTTTAACATCTTCATCTGTTGGTGATTTTAATCATTTATTTGTAAGTCAAGAAGAATATGAACAAAATGGTGAAGATTACGTTGTTGAAAAGTTTAAATAGAAAATGTAAATTATTGTTTGTTTGTTTGTTTGTTATTGATTATTGTTTCTCTTGTATACTGGATTATATATTTATACTGCTCTTTTTATATTAATAGGAAAACTTAAATCGACGCGTCGATTTTTCTTTTTTTTGAAAATTTTTGTTTTATTTCCAATGATGACTCTCTCTTGTTTGTTGAGTCAGTTATTGATTTGTGATGGTTATTATTACTATTGGATATCGTTGATCTGTATGATACTCAGCTACATCTCGAGAGTACCGTTGATTAAGAGAAGCTCATTTCAATTCTATAGAACGATATCAAAAACAACAATCATGTCAACAGAACAACAACAACAACAATCTCAATCTCAATCTCAACCTTCAGTGGAGGTGGTGGTGGCTACTCCAGCCAAAGTTTCCAACTCTAAAAAGAGTAAAAAAGAATCACAATCTTTCACTTTGAAAGTTCCAAAAGGTACTAAAGATTGGGCTGATAAAGATATGGTTATTAGAGAAGGTATTTTTAGTACTTTAACTTCATTATTTAAATCTCATGGTGGTGTGACGATTGATACTCCTGTTTTCGAATTAAGAGAAATTTTAGCTGGTAAATATGGTGAAGATTCTAAATTAATTTATAATTTAGAAGATCAAGGTGGTGAATTGACTTCATTAAGATATGATTTAACTGTTCCATTTGCTAGATATGTTGCTATGAATGGTATTTCTAATATTAAAAGATATCATATTGCTAAAGTTTATAGAAGAGATCAACCTGCTATGACTAAAGGTAGAATGAGAGAATTTTATCAATGTGATTTTGATGTTGCTGGTACTTATGATTCAATGGTTCCTGATGCTGAAATTATGAATATTTTAGTTACTGGTTTAAAAAATTTAGGTATTAAAGATTTTAAAATTAAATTAAATCATAGAAAAATTTTAGATGGTATTTTTGAAGTTTGTGGTGTTCAAAATGAAGATGTTAGAAAAGTTTCATCTGCTGTTGATAAATTAGATAAATCTCCATGGGAAGTAGTTAAAAAGGAAATGGTTGAAGAAAAAAATCAACCAGAATCAGTTGCTGATAAAATTGGTGAATTTGTTAAATTAAATGGTTCAATTAGAGATGTTTTGAAACAATTAAGTGATAATGATGAATTAATGTCAAATGAATCTGCAAAAACAGGTATTCAAGAAATTACATTAATGGCTGATTATTTAGAAGCTTTTGAAGTTGATCAATTTATTTCTTTTGATATGTCATTAGCTAGAGGTTTAGATTACTATACTGGTGTTATTTATGAAGCTGTCACTGCGCAATCTGCACCACCTAAAGATGCTGCTGAAAAGAAAGCAAAAGCTAATGCTAAAGCTAATGCTAATGCTTCCAAATCTTCTGAAGAAGATGCTTCTGAATACGTTGGTGTTGGATCTATTGCTGCTGGTGGTAGATATGATAAATTGGTTGGTATGTTTTTAGGATCGAATTCAAAAGGTAAAGCAGCTCCTTCTATTCCATGTGTTGGTGTTTCATTTGGTGTTGAAAGAATATTCTCATTAATTAAACAAAGATCCGAATTGGTTGATAAGATTAGACCTACTTCAACTCAAGTTTACATTATGGCTTTTGGTGGTGGTGAAGGTTGGAATGGTTTCATGAAGGAAAGAATGGTTGTTGCTTCACAATTATGGAAAGCGGGTATTGAATGTGAATACCTTTACAAGACTAAAGCCAATCCTAGAAAACAATTCGAATCCGCTGAGAAATCAGGATGTCCAATTGGTGTTATCTTAGGAAAAGAAGAGTATCCACAAGGTAAAATTAGAGTTAAGGTGTTGGGTACAGGTAATGAAAAAGATGATGGTGATTTGATCGATATAGCCGACTTGGTGGACGTTGTCAAAGGTAAGTTGGAAACATTGAAAGTTGGAGGTGTGGATGACATCACCAGATTGATGGGAGATCTATAAGATAGGATAGTAAGTAAGTAAAGTAATGAAACAACATGAAAGTTGATATATAATATATATATATATATATATAAATTCCCAAAACGGTAATTGCACGGCACCTTCCTAATCCGGTAAAAAACCCCAAAATAACAACAACACATCTCTACACCAACAAAACCCAAATTTTGTAGCCGTTTTCAATAAACAAAGCCTTTGATTGTTGGATGCTTTCGATGGGTATGTATGTGGGAGGTGGTGGTGTTGGTGTTTGATATCATCCTTCTGTTTGCTAATCATATTCCATTCACCTTTTGGAGTCATAAAGACACTATCAATCAATTATCTTTTTGTTGTGTGCATTTGTTTGTTTTTTTTATTCAATTATACTTTTTAATTGTTACCATCAAATCATTAACATATCTGTTTCTCATTTGGAGCAACGTTTGTGATTTTGCATTTTTCAAAAGGATAATATACTTCAATTGTCACGTTTATAACTGAATTGATTGCAATTGATCTTCAAAAACTTTCAATTGAATTCTTAGTTCATGCTTTTCATCTGATCTGATTTGAAAAACATTCCCTTAATAATAACTATCTTAATCTTATTCCAGAGCTAAAAATATATTATAATATATGAATATTATATCTGCATACATCTAATAACTAAACATCATCAAAACAATTGTGTCACTCCAGATAAAAATCAAATCATCATAAGAGTGTTTATTTTCATACTTCATATTGCATTATCAATACATATCTACACATAGAAACACCATCTCATATTATTATAAAGCATCACAACAAAATGGCAAGAAAAAGATCAGCCATTGATTTTCAATTTGGAGAATGTATTGGTGAAGGTTCATACTCAAAAGTTCTCAAAGGTATATCTATACATAATCATAAAACATACGCAATTAAAATACTGTCGAAATCACATATTCAAAGAGAAAATAAAAGAAAATATGTTAATATTGAAAAAGATACACTGAATCTTTTAGGTAAACATCCAGGTATAGTTACATTATATTACACGTTTCAAGATGAAAAATCATTGTATTTCGTCATTGATTTTGCCAAAAATGGTGAACTCTTATCTTTGATTAGAAAATTAGGTTCATTAAGTGAAAGCCTTGCAAAATATTATATGGTACAGCTTATAGATGCTGTTGGTTTTATACATTCCAAAGGAATCATACATAGAGATTTAAAGCCTGAAAATATATTGCTGAATAGCGAATGGAAATTGATGGTTACTGATTTCGGTGCTGCTAAAATATTATCTGAAGAAGATCAATTATTACTACAAAATAGTAATGGTACTGTTAGTGGGAATAATAACAAAAATTCAAAGAATAATTCAGGTGAAGAATCAGGAGAAAATTCAAGTGGGTCTACAAGAACAGGTTCATTTGTCGGTACTGCTGAATACGTTTCTCCAGAATTGTTAAAATATAATATGTGTGGATTTGAGTGTGATTTATGGGCAATTGGATGTATATTATATCAATTGATAGTTGGAAGACCTCCTTTTAAAGGTCAAACTGAATATATGACATTTGAAAAGATCATTTCATTGGATTATGAATTCCCTGCCAATTATTTCGTCCCACCTCAAATCAAGCATATAGTGGAGAACTTACTAGTTTTAAAACCTGAAAAGAGATTCACAATTGAAACATTAAAGCAACAAGAATGGTTCCGTGATATCAATTGGAATAATAAAGATATGGTTTGGAAAAGAAAAGTGCCCAAATTGGAAGCTTACAATCCTAGACTTTATACTTTGTTACAAGGAAGACAACAGGTATTGCCATCTTCTTCATCTCAATCATCTCAGCCATCTACTGCTTCTCAATATTATGTTCAACCAGGTGAAAAAATGACTAGTAAAATGTCTTCTATGCCTCAAACTGTTTTGAAAAATCAAATTATAAATGCACAAAATAATCCTCAATTGATGAATAAAGTACTTACAAATAGACTGGCTGAAAAGAATAAAGAAATTAAAGATCAGCTGATAAAGACTCAAACTTCAATGAATGCAGCTACAATCGCAGCATCAAAATCAAGCTCTAAAGTTGTTTCATCGCCAAAGCTACAACAACAAACTAAAAAAGTTGCTAGTAAGCCTCAATCGAAACCACCACAAAAGTCAAGAATTCCCTCATCTCCTACTATACAACAACCTTCTCCTGTTTATTTAACCAATAAAGATGATCTTTTGAAGAGAAGAAATAGTTTGCAATTTGTTAATGGTGATGAGGTTTCAATGACTCCTCCAATGTCAAGAGAATCCTCGCCATCTATAAGTTCAATGAAAACTAATGGAACTTCATCAAAATCAGTCATAATTACACCAGTCCTTGATTCCCCTCTGAGGACAGCTCCGTCATCGACAACTAGTCAACCACCACGTTGGGGAGAATCATTATCGTCCTCATCGTCCGCTTCATCCAATCCATCATCGGCAGCTAGCTCGCCGCAGTTTTATTCAGCACCATCTATGATTGTTGGTGATAGTAACAACTCTACATATCAACAACCATCTTCTCCTCAACAAAAAGTTTCAGTATCTAAAAGAAATGACAATCTTGCAGCACCAAAGAAAGCCTCCAATGCATCTAGAGCTCCATCAATCAGTGAAATGTTTGGCTTACCACAGCCAAGTTCACAAGCTGTTAGTGCTGCTGGTGCTGTTGGAAACTTGATGTCACATAAAAGAACAATGAAGTCTACAACGAACTTAACCAACTCACAATATCAGATTCAACAACAACAACAAGTGATTAATCCAATATTGTTAGATAAACAAATACCTAAAGTCATCACTAGTAAATTGATGAATAACGAATATATTTTGAAACTAGATAATATTTTCAAATCAGAATTGACTCATAAAGCAAATCAATTTGTTCAACAAGGTCAGACTTTGGATGATACTATATTAAACAAAGTTATTACTGAAAATTATCAAACTTTGAACCGAGATCTGAAATCCTGTATATTGATTATAACTTCGATGGCTAGATTATTGATATATGAAATCAATTCTGATTTTAGATTACAAAATCCTCAATCATCAACTCAACTGCAAGCACTTGATTTTTATTCAAAGATCATTGAAATCAAGTTGACCAATCGAAATGTTTCAATGTATGATTATGAATTTGATGAAGAATTGAAGGAAGGTTATCTGATTTTAGAGCTGATGAACGTCAACAAGTTGATTTTCTTGAGTGCTTATAGCGCAAAGACGTTGGTTAAAGGAAGTATCAATTCTAATATTCGAATTGGATTCAAAGTGAATGAATCAACTTCATGGATTGACTCGTTATTAAAAGCAAAAGAATTGCTCAAACAAAATAAAGATCAACAACCACCTCCACCACAACAACAACAACAGCAACAACAACAACAACAGATAGCAAGACAAAGAGCTGCTTCGAACAGTCCAACACCACCGCCTATTTCACAGCAACACTCAACAACTTCCTCCTCCTCATCTCACTACCAAGGAAAAGCACCAAGCAGAAATTCATCGGGAACAATTTCAAATTCTAACCCTAAAGTTGTCAAACGTAATAGTAGTGGGAGTAACATAAATGGAAACGGAGCTGCTGGTATTCAAGGTATGACAGGTCTAGTTTCAAATATGAAAAGTATGAACACCAACGATGATTCTAACCTAAGGAAGCCAAAGTCATCTGCTGCTGCAGCTGCTGCTGCTGCTGGTAAGATCGGTGGAGGACGAACTGTCGTAAACAGACGATACTAGTTCGGAACAAGATGATGATGATGATGATGATGATGATGTTGTTGTTGTGAAACCGTACCAAATCTGAGAAAAAAAGTATTTTTTTACTCCTATAATGTTTATGTTTTATTATATCGCTCTTTTTTGCTTTTCAGCTAGTCGTACAATTTCTTTGCATTTTTATTCCACTCTTCTTCTTTCCCCTCTTGATGCTTTGATTCGATTCTTGATTGTATAATTTAAGAAAGTTTTTTTTCGTTTGCTTTTACAAATAGCTTATCTTTATTTTTAAACTCTATAGCATTATATTATATATGTTTATGTATAAGTATATGCATATGTATATGTATATATATAGCAATTACTCTAATTCATTGATGAAACATTCAATTAACTTTTTCACATCCTCTGCAGCTTCATTAGCACTTTCCAAAACTTCATCATGACTTGCCATACCATCTGTTTGATCTTTAGCTTCATCTAATTTGTTTCCTTTAGCAAAGAATTCAGAAGCATTGACAGGAGGTTCACTTAGTCCTGCATTCGTAATTAAGCTCAATCCCAAAACTTTCATATCACAATGTCTTGCAACTATAACTTCAGGAACGGTACTCATACCAACTGAATCACCTCCTATTCCTTTGATAAATCTAATTTCAGCTCTAGTTTCAAAAGTTGGACCAGCAGCAAAACAATAAACACCTTCATGAATATTTCTAGTTAATTTTAAAGTTTCTTTAGCAATCTTAACTAAGCTTAATCTCAATTTGAAATCATAGGCATCAGACAATGGTAAAAATCTAGGACCAAACATTGATAAATTACCACCTCTCAAAGGATGGTAGCCAGCAACACCAGGTAAGTTCAAATGATCATTGATGATCATCAAATCACCAGGTTTATAAGTTGGATTCATACCACCTGCAGCATTAGTCACGATCAAATATTGAGCACCTAATAGTTTGGCAACACGAATTGGAAAAGTGGTTGATTCAAAACTATAACCTTCATAAAAATGAAGTCTTCCAACCATGCACATAACAGGAACTTTGTTCGAACCAATCAAACCAAATAGTAAACAACCTTCATGACCTGGCACAGTTGAAGTTTTAAAACCTGGAATTGAAGTATATGGAATCTTAACTGTGTTACCCTTTAATATACCAGCTATACCTCCTAATCCAGATCCACATATGATCAATGCTTTTGGAGTCTGTAGCTCTGGTGATGATGATAAGAGTTCTAAGATTGTTGCTTTAGCAGCATTAAAACTTGCATATGTCTGTTCCTCTTCTGATGTATACATGGCCTCTTAATTGATGAATTACACTGGTTTCTGTGAAAGAGCTAGCAAGAGAGTAAGTAAAAGAGCCAGAGATGTATTTTTATTTTCATCACGATCGGATAACACCGACGACCGACAACTTTAGCGCGTCGATCGACGCATGTGGTCACGAAGAAAAAAAGCGGACAGGTTGAACAACAAACAGCCTTAGTAGTTTGAACAGTCTCCACCCTACACAACATACTACTAGTAATTTCATAAGGTTATCTAATTGTTTTGAAACCCAAAAGAGTCCAAGACATTAAAATTCAAGAGATAGTTTCAAGTTCTGGATATATTTGAGCATTTCCACAACTACAAAAGATTATTAGGAAAGTGAAATTCTCCAAAATTTCAAAACGATTATTGTTATTGCCTACACTGCTACATTGAATAAACAGTCATAGGCCATCATCAAACATTAAGAAGAAGAAGAAGAAGAAGAATCGGTCCTTCGGTTAGCATACTCAGTGTTTAGCCATTTGTACGAACTCCTCGAATTCATGGGAAACACCCCCTCATCACATCACAATCACCACCACGTTCAATATCAAAGACACCCTTCTATCGTTACGATCAACCAACAACCAGAGGGAGAAAAATCGCCAATAGGTAGCAATAACATCAACCACATCACAACAACAGAAAATCCAAACGTCACAAGCATTAAAATGGAAGACCAACCAATGGACAACTCAAATTCAAGAGTTTCAACTATTTCATCAGTGGATTCAACTACTCCCTATTATGATGAAACTTCAGGCTCAAAAGATGTATCAATGGTTGATTTACAAAGACAACCAAGTTATGATTCTAGGTCTCCATCCAGCAGATTCATAGAAAATGCCTCTAATTCCTCATTATCAAAAGATAATGATAGTATTGACCCTTCAACATCATCATCAGGCTCCTCATTACCTGCCAGAAGAAAGTCAACTCTACTTTTAGTTGATGATATGGATTATGATAAGACGAAAACATATCATCATGAAAATAAAGACGAAGATATGATCATTGATAGTGAAAATGATATCGGTCAAGATCCAGCATATGCCGCTTCACTGGAGAAATCACATACATCTGCAACACCATCTGCACCACCATCTGCACCTGCAACAACTTCACAGCAACAACAACAACAACAGCAGCAGCAGCAGCAACAGCAGCAACAGCAGCAACATACAGCTTCTTCAGATCCGCATCAACCAGTGCTGGTTCCAACAGTGTTCAAATGGACTGAAGGTGGTTCTAAAGTTTTTGTTATGGGTACGTTTACTGGTTGGAGGAAGATGATTGCTCTGAATGGACCTTCGAAAACGGATGGATCATTCTCTGTTCAAATAGGTTTACCCCCTGGAACTCATCGTTTCAAGTTTGTTGTCGATAATGATGTTCGTTTCTCGAATTTTATTCCAACTGCAACGGATACATCCGGACATTTCGTCAATTATTTAGAAATTTTCCCATCTGAAAACGATGAGTATACATCTGCTTTATCGCAAAATACAAGCACTGGTGGTAATTCCAATAAATCACGTACTTCTCTCCGTACACTTGATTCTAAGCTGGGATTAACTAAAGATGATGATGATATGGGTAATGGATATTCGAGGTATCATGATGAGGATGAAGCACCACAGGATAAACCTGTGGAATATATAACTGCTATTCCTCCAATTTTCACAGATTTACAGGTTATGGAAGAGTATTACGTTACACTGGATAACAATCAAAGACAGGGTAATCATAATCAACAATGGTTGATTCCTCCTCAACTTCCTCCACATTTGGAAACTGTCATCTTGAACAGTTATAATCATTCTGATAAAGATAATACTTCTGGTGCTTTAAGTATTCCAAATCATGTTGTTTTGAATCATTTGGCTACAACAAGTATCAAACATAATACTTTGGCTGTTGCTTCTGTTATCCGTTATAAGAGAAAATATGTGACTCAGATACTTTATGCTCCGTTACAATGAGTTTTTTATTCTACTAATGTATATTTCTTGTATTAGAATTTGCCTTTTATTTGTCAATGTTACTTTTTTTTTTCTCTTTTTGTTGAACCGTTTTTGTTATGTTTAGTGTGTTTCATTTATGTTTTGTTTCGTCAATATTCAGTTCAATAGCCTCCGTAGCTGTTTCTGCATGTTTGGATTAGCATCATTTCCTACTTCGAGTATAACCTGCATCTAAATGGCAGTAGTGGATCTAAACAGATTACCACTGTTTTCGTAAACCATTTGTTTTTGCGTAAAATTATGCTCAAAAAGTTTTGTTTGATATTTTTGTATGTGTTATACAGTATCTCTTGATGGTTATTACAGTAGCTCTCTCTCAGTAAATTTTTGAGACTGCTCAATCAGCCGTCTTGTGATTGATTTTAGTGCCTCCACCCATCAATAGAGCTACTATTACCTATTATTAACTGTATAAGATAGATCATACTTATATCTACCACTCACAAAACAAAATAATAAATTGAAGTATACTTTATATTAACATTTATTCCACTATACACGAAAAAAAGCCCCTTTTTTACCTTTCCAAATTTACTTGCTAACCACTTGCTAACCACTTGCTAACCACTTGCTAACCACTTGCTAACCACTTCGGTTATCTATTGGTGAAGTTTCGCTATTAGCAGAGCATCAGAGCCTCACCAAAGAGATTTTCTAATAGCAGCAACAAACAACAACAAGCTAGAAAGAGAAACCAAAGGATGTATTGGGGTACCTAGCACATCACTAATGCTGATGCCTCTATATCCAGAGACAGCAGCAGCCATATTTGAACAGTGAACGTTTTGAATCACTGAACGACATAGCTACGCCTCACTCTGAGAAACTTGTCAAACAATCCTAACGAATTGTTTTTATTGTCCCTGTTATAATGGCTATTTGTAGGTACGCAATAGTGTTAGACAATCTAACCCTTTTACTGAATGATATTGCTGTAAGGTATTGAAAACACAAGATTGTCTTTAGTGCCTAGCACATCACCCATGCTGAATCCTTGGAATCCAGCTATTGCAGTGGTGTCTATAATGGTTAGGAAATAACAGTTTTGGTAAACCAGATAAAAGCTCCTCACTCTAGACCCACAGATGATCATCTATTGTTGCTCTCAACCCCCTTTCATCAAACAGTTATCCCAATCACTGAGCTTAACCTCTTTAAACGCTCTGGGCACTCTTAGACCACGAACTTAAATTACATTGAATCACCGTCACAAGTAATAGAAGTACCAACTCTAGGTCTCATTTTGGAATTAGTATGAGTTCTCGCTAATTTGTAAACCAACAGCACTTGAATCACATTCTTGACTAATAGACGTACTGACCTATATTTTCATGGTCTGGATCTACTTCACAGCTTCCGTCAACCACATATACTCAGCAGAAGTACTCTGCTTCATCAACCTCTAGGTAGCGATTTGGAATTAGTATCGGTTGCCACTAATTTGTATACATACAGCCTACAAGGGGTGTACGCTAGGCTGAGCTTAAAGTATCGGCTTTGACTCAATCGACGCGTCGATACAGTAATCAATTACGTAAGAACTTTATCCTCGATCCTCAGATCAGTGGTTTGTCTTCAAACTAGATTTACAAAAAAAAAATGAAATCGAATTCGAAATTTGAGAATGAATTCGTTGATTTGGCACTTTCGTACTCAGTCACGTGAGCCTGACTTTATCCCAGCTCCTTGTCTTATGTTCTAGACTTTTCGTTTCTCTTGTTTAGCTTACCACTGTGAATTGGCACAAGTGACAAGGTCCATGGGTTTGTGCATTTGATTTATGCTTTGTTTATGCTTCCTGATTTGGTCATGAGCGGTGAGCTGTACAAACCCCCTTTGTTTGGTTTACTCAAACTACATACTAATAATCAAAAACATAATCAAGTCTATTGATCTATATATATTGAGTTGCTAGACACTCACAGATTCACTAGTATTTAATCAATGAACATATACCAACTAGTATATACATATCTCTCTTATATATATGGCTCAGCTTTACTGCTCTGTTGTAGATAGCCACAACGCAATTATTTTATATAATGAGCGCTGAGTTTAGCCCTTTTTAAAAATGGCCTAGCTTGGCTCTAATCGACGCGTCGATGCGGTAATCAACTACGTAAGAACATTATGGGTCAATGTGGTAATCAATTACGTAAGAATTTTATTCTCGATCCTCAGATCAGTGGTTTGTCCTCAAACTAGATTTACAAAAAAAAAATGAAATCGAAATCGAAATTTGTGAATGAATTCGTTGATTCGGCACTTTCGTAATGAATTACGGCACTTTGTTGTTATTACGACTGTCACTTTGTTGTTATTTCAACTGTCGCTTTGTTGTTATTACGACTGTCGCTTTGTTGTTACTACGACTGTCACTTTGTTGTTATTACGACTGTCACTTCTCTTACTCGTCGAATCTTCCAGAACTTTTGTGCTTTGGTCTTCGTGCATGCGCCTTACCTGTTCTGGTTTATGCTTGTTGATTTGATCCTTTGTCTCTTGTTTTGTAAGCGCTTGGATAGTTGGCGGGCTAATTTTGTAATACAATCTAACTCCCTTCAGTTCGTCATACTGAAACTACATCTTGATGATTTAAAGCATAGTTGACTATATTGATATATATAACATTAAGTTGCTAGAAGCTCGCTAATTCACTGGTCTTCATATAGTAAATAGATATGAGTCATTTTCTAAGTTGCTAGTATCAGTTCTCACTAATTTGTAAACCAACAGCACTTGAATCACATTCTTGACTAGTAAAATTACCAACCTCCGGATCTCATTTTGGAATTAGTATCAGTTCTCTCTAATTTGTAAACATACAGCCTACAAGCGGTGTTCGCTAGGCTGAGCTTAAACTATCGGATTCAACTCAATCGACGCTGTTAAACTCTAAGGTATATTTACTATGTGTTACGTAAATCTACAGTAGGGTTGATGAAAAATGGGAACCGTTATTCTTTTAAGAATAAGGTATATTTGTAATGTCAGATCTATATGGGATCTTCTATCCTTATATGTCGTCGAGGTACTCTCTACATAGCTCTAGTACAGACACTACCAGCACTTCCATCAGGCTCCCTGAGATGGACTAAGTACTTGGTTAGCACTGCCTGAGTCTACTC
>KV453852.1:108396-142018 GCA_001661425.1 Ogataea arabinofermentans
TTCAATACTGAATACTTCTACACCAAGTATTCCTGCTTCTCTCCAATAGCCTACGTCATAGGCATCTGCTTGTNCTGGGTGTTATACACTATCCAGTCTGTCAATGCTCTATGACCATGGTCTATTATCACTCTGCACTCCTTCATATGATGATAAGTCTCATATAAATGTATACTATGTTCTTTATGTACATGTATTCTTTATTTAGAGGTATGTGTCATTTAACTGATAGATCGATTACGTCATCAAGGATTTATCGATTTTCACAGACGCGTCGATGCGGTAATCAATTACGTAAGAAACTTATCCTCGTTCCTCAAATCAGTGGTTGGCGCTCAAACCAGATTTACAAAAAAAAAATGAAATCGAAATCGAAATTTAAGTATGAATTCGTTGATTTGGCACTTTCGTAATCAATTACGTAACACAATTTATTGCGTCGTTGCGTCGTTGCGTCGATCGACTATATCTGAGTTAGATAAAGCCGCACAGTTACTCCAATTCAAGAGGTGATAGATCACCTCTCACTCTAATGGAAAGTAACTTCTAATCACGAAGCTTCAAGTCCTGCAAGAATTCTAGATTATAGTCACTGAAGTCCAGCTTGTCATCAAACTTTGTATCTGAGAGGTCTCAAAAGGTCAACATGTCGAACTTATTTAGGCCATCCATATTAGTGACTTTGTTACCCACCAAAGAATACTTGGTCAAGTCGTAAAGATTCTCAAGGCAGCATAAGTTTCAAATGAACTCATAGTCCAGTACTGAAATATGCAAATTTGCTAGCTCTAAAGAAAATAAGACTACTGAACCGATTGTACTTCAATACCAAAAATTGAGTCATAGCAAAAAAACCGTCAACGTGTGAAATATAACTTATTTAGGCCAAGAGATATCTCACTGTTGGAGCAAACTTATCTAGATTTTGACGATTGTCAAAATCCTTATCGCTAACATCAATTTTCTCAATTCGAATCAGAGTCCAGTCGGCTGATGACTTATATTCATTAGTAGCTGATACTAGAACTTTGTTAGATTGGAAAAAAGAAAAACTTGGGTTGAACCAGGCTGCGAGCTATCTCTGTCGATACCTATACTGTCATTCGACCAAAAACTAGAATAGTGATGATTGGGAAGATGGGAAGAGCTGGCAAATTATCAGGTAATGAGAAACTACATTAATGGCTAAGTAATAAGAAGCTTACAAGAGTCGTTGACACTACTTATATGTTGATTACAAACGAAAGAAATGATTACCCAATAAATAAACTTTATTTAAATTCAAACCCTTTATCAAATATGTCATCTTCAAATAGTTTATCTACTAATTGTTTGAATTCAATTGAATCAATTGATACATCTCTAAGTTCTTGATCATCTAAAATACTTGTTGTTATCCTTCAGTGAGTTTGCTTTCAGCGAGCTTTGACATTGTCTCTTTCAACATTTTGAAATGAGAAATCTTGGTTTGGTGATCACTTTTCAGCTTATGCAAATTCATCAAAATAATTCTAGTGTCTCTGTGAATCTTCCTTACTATATTGCTGGTATGTTGAATAATTAAGGGGCTGTTATGCCTAATACTGTGGCAACTTCATTTTCATGTGTTGTTTTCGGCATGTAGATGGTTCAACTTTACTCTTAGCTGAGCCAGATATTTCAACGTATTGCTGCATATTAAGGAAGTTATTATTTTTGCTGATATTATTTGGTTGAATACTTCTTTTATTGTTTCTATTTCTACTAGATATGTATAATTGCCAATTCAGAGTCATCTGGCTTCAGGTATACGTGTCTCAAGAAATTTGAAAGCCACTATGAATCATAATTATTGATGTTCATCAAGTGAAGGTCTGTTATACCTAGATAGGTATTCTGATGCCGAGTAGGCTGGGGTTAGAGATAATGGGAAATCAACTACTGAATACGAATTTACGATGGCCATTCGTCGTGTTACTTGAAGACCGAAAAAGTAGGGGGATGTTACTCCATCTTTAAGTGAGTTCACTTAATTGGGATGATTATAAATGAAGTTGGAAATATCATTGGCTCAATTATCAAAATAATGCTTGGGGAAAATGGTAAAGAATTGACCTTGAGTAATAAAATATGAAGTTCAAACTTATTTTGTTATGGTATAAAAAAGGCAATTTGAATGAGTATGATAATTTGAACTTTCAGAGAGGTAATCAATCAGAATCTATAATTGATTTATTGTTTATAAGCATAGGCTTTGTATTTTTATTTCCCTACTAATATACCATCATTATTTATTATCAATTTCATTGCATCGGTAGCAAAACCGAGATCAAAGATTCCAAATCTCAAACAAACAAAAGAATGAATTCTTCCTCCCAAAATATGTTAAGAGAGACCATGTTCAAGAGCACTGATAGCAGTATCACTGAAGGACATCAACAACGAGTCATCAGCATAAAAAGCAGCATAGATAAGTTAAAGAATGAATAACATAGATTTCATATTCAAAGTAAGCACGCTTGAAACCTAAGACAACAACACAATCCTTGTTTTCCACAAAAAGGAGCTTGATTTGAATCATAAGCACTCTTTTTCAAACGACACACACATTATTATGTGTATATCAAGAGGTAGTTTTGAAATTACAGCAATATAGTGGAACGATTGAGAAGAACTTTCCTATTATAATTAAAACAGTGACAATATAATACTACTTTGGTAGGAGGATAAAGATGAAAACTTACGATTACTTTAATCGAATATTTTAGGGAAGGGGGTGTTGCTCTGCATTTTGTTATTCTTGTTTTCTTAAGCCAGTCTAAGTAAGTACAATGACATAATGATGCTGGTACATTCAACTTGAAAAATTCATATATACAATTGGTCAATCAATCATCAACCTCCATTTGTGAAGCCTCCTCGTCAAATTCAACATTTGAACTGCTTTTTTGAACACCTACGTCAGTGATTATGTTCTGCTTCAAAGTATCACTATTGCTTTTGAGTACAGTACCACTACTACCAATAAACGGCGGCGTCTCTCTCTTCGGACTCAATAATAATGGGATACCTATATTGACTCTTGAGTTGGTATTCAGCAGCAAACTACTGGGATCCGAGTAAGTTGTAGCTGCTGGTGGTGGTGGCGACGACGAGAACAGAATTCCATCGCTTCCATGGTTTCTCGATCCGGTTTTCAAACAAGAAGTTGGTTGTAGCGTTCGTGACGTTAGCTTGTTGCCTATTTGTGCAGTGCCAGGTTGCTTTGTCTTCAATATCTCTTGTTTATAGGTTCGATTGGATGGAATTAAGGTGAATTTTTTGGCATCGAATGAAAAATCACTCAGTGTAAACGCTTCTGCCTCTTGAATTGACTCATCTTCATCGCTTGTTCTTTCAGACGTCTGAAGGTTTCGTAAGGGAGATGATTCAACCCTTCTTTCGATCATTGGTGGTTCACTGTTGAAAGAATTACTGGTATCTGATCCTGCGGAAGATGAATCGGGAACATCCCATCTAACTTTTTTTGGTCCGGTTTGTAGCTGAGAAAACGTCGACGCATCCGACAAAGTTCGACTCAAACGATGTGTTTTATTGTTTAGTAACTTGATTTTTGAGTTTGGGATCGATATTGGAGATGTTGCTTGAAATCTATTCAATTTTTTAGAAGAGAGGGGTTTTGTCAAAGGGGACGAGGAGAGCCTTTTCCCTGATTTCCTAGAACCTAACTTCTTAATGTTCAAATTGTTCACAGTAATGTTATTATCAAAATTTGGATCGACCACAAGTGGTTGAAAAGGAGATAGTGCCATTGCGCTTACCTGTGATGATAAAGATGTATCTTGTTGTCGAATATTTGAGAGATCAATACTTATTCCACTGGCATTATCATCATCTAGTAGCGATTTGAATGAATCCTTGCAGCATACAACAATTTCTTTTAGTGAGTCCCCAACGTTATCTAGTGCTTGCTGATTTTCAGATGATATGTCCAGTAGTATAGCTAGGGTTCTTAACAAGTTCTCATGAATAAATTTAAAGGATGTGAGTTTCTGAAGCGATTGATCAAATAAGAGAGAAGATTCAAACAAGATGGATCTTTCTATTGATTCTTTCAAATTGGCTACGAAATTTTCATACAATTCTGTGTCGTATTCCGTCCAGCTTTCTAAATTGGCTAGAGTTCTTAAAATCGCTCTTGATGAATCTTTTATTATGAAATCTAGCTCTGTTGGTTTAACGTATTGATCTTCCAATTCTCTTATATGATTCGTCAACTTATCAACTAATTGAGTGGAAAGCACTAGCAATTGGTTGAAACCAGGAACGAACATATCAATTTCAGACATATCATGGGAAGTGCCAAATCTTTCAGAAAATGAGCTGATAAATTGTTCAATCTGAACCTTTTGCAAAATCATAAGTTTTCTCTTAGCCAATATGTAGGCTTTCTGAACCATTTGACCATGTGCTTTTTTAACTGATTTCTTCAATTCATCAATAGCATCAAACAGTTTTTCTTGGCAGATTTCACGTTTCCGAGTGAGTTTCTGTATACCCAACTCAATCATCTTATTCTCTCTGTTTCTCAACTCTTCAATTTCATTTTTCTGTTCCGTAATCAACTTAAGATACGACCCAACGTGCCTGCTCAAGTTTTGTTGATTTCTTATTAGTTTAGTCTTGATTTCTTTGGCACGATCAGCGTACTTCAATGTATTCAACGTTTCATCGTAGTGTCTTGAAGATGGTGAGACACAAACAATCATAAACGTTTTACAGTTACCACCAAGTGAAAATTTTAATAATCTAGTCAATTTGGAGTCTCTATAAGGAACATGGTTTCTCTTTCTTGGATCACACAATGCATTGATGCAGTTTCCTAATGCTAGTAAAGATTTGTTTATGTTGGCACCTTCATGTAATCTGGCTCCTTTATTTTTGGTTGCTGAAGCTCTCTCACTTCCAGCAAGATCGATGATGGATAATGTTGCAATTGTATGCTCTTCACTCAATTGGGATGTCCTAGGCTTTTTTGTAACGTTGACTTGTAACACTGCGTGTGATCTAGATGATGTTAGATTTGCTTCTGTTGGGGACACTGTACGATTGTTATTTCCTGTCACTATCATATCCATCACATCCTCCACTGATCGAGGAACCCTTGTCGATAAATTAGCAACAGAGATTTTCTTGTTAGAATCTTCTCGGAGCATCAACTTTCGACTTTCAATTGAAGGATCCAGTAAGTCTTTAATTGTTTCGTTGTATATTTCCAAATAGCTTAATGTGACATCAACATGATAAGAATCCTTCATTTCTTCGATCCTGTCGAATAACTGCCGCATCGCTAAAAAAATGATTCCTGGTGAATCAGGAGTTCCTGAGATGGTGTGTGTCTTACCACATCCAGTGGCACCGTATGCGAATATAGTCGAGTTGAATCCATCAATCACAGATTCTAGCAATGGTTGAGTTGTGCATTCGTAAACTTGCTCCTGTGTACTATCTTCATCGAACAATTTATCAAAAACAAAACGATGTTCTCGTATTCTAGAGCTATGGTATCCAATGCTACTTTTCCTCGTTTCTTTGTTCCTATTTGAGTTGAATCCATTAGGGAAAGCGTTCTGTTCCATTAATACTAACGGATTTGTGTCAGCTGGGTCGAATATTAGCATGCGATCATCAACTGCATTTAAGATTTTCCTTATTCCTTGTCGTTGAAGTAATCTATTTGCGCTTTGAGTAAGGTTATTTTCGTTGTTGGTGTGTAATATCATATCGCCGTTGTTTCTCGGTACGTACAACTCGCCTAATTCGGAGCTAGTGAAGGGACGTATTCTCACAGCAACGGTTATCGAAGATTCTCTAGACATGGAATCGGTAAGGGTCCTTCTGGTATCTAATTATTGCTGTTCTGTTATCAAGAGGTGAGCAGGATAAAGTCAATGAAATGTCAAAAGCTTAAGGTGGTTCATATAAATGCGCCAATTGGTAAGTTCCGCTGAACACTACCTAGTCTGTTTCCTCAGATCAAAGCCAAATGAATCAATGTGTTGATAAACAAGCACGCTAAAAAAAAGGTAAACAAATATGCCTGTCAAAAAGCCTCTTTGTATTTCTACTTATCGACGCGTCGATTTTCATTCTATGCCGTTTTTTTTCAGATGAAGATCAAGCTAAGTTGCAGTGATTGTTGCTTCTTTTTCTTTGCCAAACAGTGCAAACATCAAATTCCATTCTCAGAGATAATGATGAAAACATACAGATCTCAGTTGTCTCGGTCGTTTGCATCATTTGGCACACATCTTCAAAAGCAGTCGCGGAAGAGCAATCCCAAGCTAAGAGAGCTGATTGAAACCGTGAGGGAAGAACACTGGAATACACAACCTCGAGAACAAGCGAACGTTTCAAAAGAGTTCCATGATTTAAGTCAATTTACCAGGGAATTCACAAAACAGCAAGAGATTGAAAAATTGAAGGAATTGAGGGCCAAAACGGGCACTAAGACTGGTGCTGAAGATGGAGCTGGAGCTGGAGCTGGAGCTGGAGCTGGAGCTGGAGCTGGAGCTGGAGCTGGAGCTGGAGCTGGAGCTGACATGAACCCGCATGCTTACTTCTATAGAGTGTTACTTGTCCCGTTGATCAAGGTTGGAGCAATTAGTTATGCTTCTTATTTCGCTTTGATTTACTTGTGGGAATACTTAGAAAATTCGGAAGTGAAAGATGAGGAGAAGTGATTGTTTAGTAATTTTGGAATTTGTCTACTTTTTGGGATTTTTATAGATATATATTGTAATAATGAATGAATACAATTCGGTCTGTATTTCATATAAATGTATTCGTGACTGTGTTTTTTTTTTTTTTTCTATTTAATTAGTTTCTGAAAGATTATTAAGTGTCAAGCATTGATTGGCGTCCTGTACCTTGAAGCTCGTCCAAGCTATACAATTCAAATGTACTTAGCTGGAATTTGTTTTAATTGTTAAATGTAGGAAGGAAAAGTTTCTCAAACCTTGACTTCATTCGACAATCTTTTAGCAACAGCATCTAAGAAGCCAGTGGTGGTTGCGAAATCAGTCTTACCTATCAACAAAGCTAAATCTTTAGTCATGATACCATCTTTAGAGACAGTATCCAAGACACATTGTTCCAAAGTGTCGGCAAATTTGATGACATCTTCAGTACCATCTAATCTACCTCTTTGAGCAAGACCTCTAGTCCAAGCAAAGATGGAAGCAATTGAATTGGTGGATGTTTCTTTACCTTGTTGATGTTGTCTGTAATGTCTAGTGACAGTACCATGTGCAGCTTCGGATTCGAAAGCTTTACCATCTGGAGTCATCAAGACTGAAGTCATCAATCCTAAAGAACCAAAACCTTGTGCCACGATATCGGATTGAACATCACCATCATAATTCTTCAAAGCTAAAACAAAACCACCTTTAGATTTGATCATTTGAGCAACCATGTCATCAATTAATCTATGTTCATACCAAATACCTTGCTCTTCAAATTGCTTCTTATAAGTTGATTCATAAATCTCTTCAAAGATATCTTTGAATCTACCATCATATTTCTTCAAAATGGTATTCTTTGTTGATAAATATAATGGTAAGTTTCTATTCAAAGCCATCTTGAAAGAAGAGTGAGCAAATCCAACAATAGACTCTTCAGTATTGTACATTGCTAAACCAACACCAGCTCCTTTATAATTGAAAACAGTGTGAGTCTCTGGAGCAGATCCATCTGCTGGAGTGTAGACCAATTCTAACTTACCAGCACCAGGGATGACTAGATCGGTAGCTTTATATTGATCACCATGAGCATGTCTACCAATGATGATTGGCTTTTCCCAACCTGGAACCAATCTTGGAATTTCAATCAAGCCGGATTCTTTGGTAGCACCTCCACCAATAACAATTGGTTCTCTAAAGACGGTACCTCCTAAGATATTTCTAATTGTACCGTTTGGAGACACCCACATTTTCTTTAAGCCAAATTCTTTAACTCTAGCTTCATCAGGAGTAATGGTGGCACATTTGACACCAACACCGTACTTTTTGATGGCTTCTGCAGCATCAACTGTGATTTTATCATCAGTTGCATCTCTTGAAGTGACACTCAAATCATAATATTTCAAATCAACGTCAAGATATGGATGAATCAACTTCTTCTTGATGACATCCCAAATAATTCTGGTCATTTCATCACCATCAATTTCAACGATCGGGTTCTTAACCTTGATCTTGTCTAAAGAGATGTATGATTGTGAGAAGTATCTCTTTGATGGGGCAATGGCAGTACTTGTAGCTAGTCTAGCGTAAGCAGAAAGTGTTGGACGACGTAGCATTGCTGATATGGTCATATTGATAGTAGTATGTACTTTAGCAAAAGATAAAGAAATGTTAAGAGATTAAAGAAAAGAAAACAAGAGAAAATAAAAAAATAAAATAGTATATATCCAAAAAATCGTCCAGGGGTGAAAAACTCTTTGGTGGACCTGGTTGAATGTCAACCGAAAATGGCAATTTGAAGAAGCGGAAAATCATTCATGACGGAAAGTATGGCTGTGCCAATTGTTTAGATGGTGGACTCCGGTGGGTGTTTGCGATGTGTCCGGTGTGTGAAACAGTTTGCAAGTTCTTTATAGTTTATGGACACATGACCTTTGACTGTATCTGTGTACCTTTATACCACCTAATTATACATACTCGAATCAATGCCTGTACACTTCTATTGTGCTTACTTTAACTCGCAGGGGTTCGAGTTTGAGTCATAGTTGTGAGCTTCCGATGATATGCTGCCCCACCTTTTTTTTTTGCGCTTTCCACTCTGCTGATGTCATTGGTTATGTAATCTTTATTATGTAATCAGTGCAGAGGTGTTCAATTCAACCTATTTATGTATTTTTTCTTCACCTGCCAGACTAAGCTATCTTATTTTATAATTACAGCTCTTATACTTCTCTTGTTGTAAGGATAACTATATACTAAAATAATAGAATGGGCTTTTTCGGACTAACAAAAGATTCATCTTCAACTACAGATACCCCTGAACCTCCAAACAGATCTCAGAGAGAGCTATGTTGGCAATCGAGAGACATATATTTCCAATGTCTCGACAAGATAGAAGTTGTCAATCCACTGGATCCAAAACATTCTGATAAGATCAAAAAAAACTGCTCATCTCAAGATATACAGTTCCAAAAGGATTGTGTTGCCTCATGGGTGAAGTACTTCAAAGAGAAGAGGCCATTTGATATTAAGAAGGAGAGAATGTTAAAAGAAGCCGAAGCACAAAATGCTGAGATTGTTCAATTGAACGGACTTAGAAAATAGTTGGTTTTCATGGTCATATTTCAATCCAATGGAGAAAGGAATTTACTTACTTCTCAAGCCCACAATTTGTTGTATATAAGATTACACTATAGCTTTAAAACATATGCGCTTTTACTAATTTATCGATCTCAATGTTCTGTATATAAATTAAATCGATATCTACTCATTATTTATTAAAAGAAACGTAATCCTTCAATTCGTTGACTGCTCATGTAAGCATTCATATGTGATTTTATTTTTAGACATGCTATGTAACGTTTCTTTCTACCAGTACACAGTATTTGCTTCTGTAGTTTTATCGGTATGGTCATTATGAGCTAGTGAATCTTCATGTTGTTTTTGCCGTGGTTGTTTCTGTTGGCTTTGGAGTCTCTGCTGTTCCAGCATACGATATTGTTGGAAGTTCTGTTGCCATTCTTGTTGCATCTCCTCTTCAGTTACGTTATACTGCATGTCATATTCTGGAGATGGTTGTCTCTTGATTGTTCGTTTAGTCTTACCACGTCTCAACCTCTGTCTCTGCAAATTCTCTCTTTCTTCCTTCTCAGTGATTTTTCTATCAAACCAACGCATTAATGAAAGGGGTTTTTCTCCATATACTTGCTCATATTCACAAAACTCACACATCCATGTTGAGTTAGGATCTCCTTGCCTTTGAAATGTAGACATATTATGCTGCTGCTGCTGCTGCTGCTGTTGCTGTATTTGTTGCTGAAGTGGTTTTGGAGACTTCTTCTTCTTCGACTTGCTCTTCTTCTTACTCTTGTTTCCTGTCTGTGATTCTGTATTGTTATTGTTGATTTGCTGTCTTTGAGCTAGTTCAGACGAAGCCTGCTGCGATGCAGCATTTTCTAGAAAATCAAGCTTCCTTTCTAAATCCAACAAATTTCGGCTCTTTCCACCATCGACTGATCCATTTTCGCTAGAATTGTTGTTAAGCATCAACTCGGGAAAAAGGTTTTTTTGCATGGATTTGGCAAGTTCATCTGCAAGATTTAGGTCATATGATTGTGTGGAGTCACTCAGCCCAAAAGATTCAAAGGCTTTCATGATTTGGTTATTAATCTTTTGCTTTGTTGATTCATCCAATACGGTATCCTCTGGTAGATTGTTTATCGACATTCCATCCTTATCGTATGTTAAAGTAAGCTCATATGGGTTCTCACCACCACTGGGACTCTTGCTTTTGGTCCGTTTGCCACCACTTGTATCTCTTGAAACTTTGTCAAACTTATCCAACTTTGAAACCTCCTCCAAGAAATTGTCAAACTTTTTGTTTTGATTGATGAACTTAACCATCTCCTCAATGTATTGATCTGCAGTCTTTGAATGATCCAACTTGCCCGTGATTGCATTATTTGCTTTCTCATTCATTGCACTATCAAGCAATTCAATGTTTCTATTTTTCCCATTTAAAGTACGAACATGATACTCATCTTCATTCTCATCTTCATCCCCGTCATCGTAATCATCACCATATTCGATGTCTATATCCACTTCAACGTCAAACCCACGATCATCGTCATCATCATCATCGTAATCATCATCATCATGTGGATGGTTTGATGTTTCATCATCATAACTCAATTCAATTTCAAATCCATTACCGTCAGAATCCTTAATCATGTTTGATCCTTTGTTCTTGAAATCAAACGACAAGCCATTACTTATCTTTTTCAATTGACTCTGTAACTTTTCAGAAACCTGTAATTTAGATTGTTGCTCTGCCTTTTGATTTATTAGTTCTTGTTGTTGCTTCAATTTCCCATCTCTTATAGCTATTAACGTTTCTTTCAGCGTTTGATCGTAAAGTTCAATTTTCCTCTGCACATCCAAGTAATCATTGGAAGGAAAGGGGAAGAATCCACCCCCTTCCTTGGATGCTATGGATTCATTTGTATAGTTTGCCATGAGAGCTTTGGATGATAGAAGATGCTGTAATTTTTCACTATCGGACATCTCTTCCAGACTTTTATTATTCTGATCGGTGGAATGACTCATGGTTTATTCTCATGTATATATACAAGTCTCGTTATAAAGTAAATTGTCGTCGTTATCCAATTGTGGTACGGTCTTAAACCTTTGAAAATCTATAACTTGTTGGTCTAGGATTTGTTACGCAGAGCAGAGCAAAAAAAAAATTGGTGGGCTTTGTATATGGTTGAAGCAATGCTTTTGGGTATTAATTGAATGAAACCTCAGTTGATTAGATATTCGTATCTGCTAAAAATATAAAATTGCAGTCAAGTCTTACTATAATAGTATATCTCCAACGGTTACTAACCTATCACTTTACATACTAAAACATTTCAATGAGATGCTCTAAAATGTTATATAAAATTTTTTAGATGAGTGCTTACTAAGTGATTATGTTATTATACAGTGCTTTCAATATCAATTACATTATAGAGTTGTATCTACTTAGGTTATGGATGTGCTGATGGTTGTCAATTTGACAGGGAGTAGCCATTAGCGTATTCAGTAGTGTCATTCAGAGTGTCATTAGTAGCGTGGTGGATCCAGTGAAAGTAACGTAGTTACTGGGGAGGTGGAAGTGAACTAACACATGAGGACTATAACAGCCCAGTTCTTAGGCTTTAGTAGTCAACTCTGCAGTTCCTTCAACATATTAACATTTTCATTAAACTCAGTTTTATTTGTATCCATAGCAGCTTCCAATTCTTGTAGTCTTTCACCATAAAGAGTCTCACATAACGTCACGATTTCGTCCTTATAGTCCAAATACTCTTCAAAATTTGTCACTGGCTGCGTCAGAAGTTCACGTTCCACCATCAAATCATTGAGTAAAGCCAATAACTGATGCTCTGTCAAATCAAGTCCCTTGCTTAGTGGATGAGACAAAAACTTGGTCCTTATCAAAGATAGTTTGAAGTCTTTTGCAGATGGGGAATTCATCGCAGCGAATACTGTTTGAGCCAGCAAAAGTAGCGACTGCGTCGTATATGAGGATGCAGATACTTTGTTAATTGTTACACTCATCGGACGTGTAGGTTTCTTGTATGTACTAGAAGAAATGTATTCTATCAAGCAACACCTTCAGAGTTGCAAACGGAAACTGAAATATTACTTTTATTAACAAATCGACTTGAACGCGTCGAATCTCAAAGAATTGGATCGACGCGTCGGGTTTTTATCTGTTTGTTTTCTTTTCGCTTACTCGGGATAACTCTTTTTAAAGAAATGGCATGTTAGTTGTAGCATCGGTCCACTAGAAAAGTATATTAGAGTATAAAGAGGAGTTATAGGTGTTTTGGAAGGAACCAAGAATGATACGGTATCCCCAAACGAGTCATGATGATGATATAGATTGTATAATGACGTCTCTCTCGGACAAACTATCCAATTTGAATTTTGAAACCGTTCCACCAGGAACTTTGAAGAGAGAGAGAGAGACGAGTTATTCCGAAGATGATAGTACCATAAACAATATCAGCTGTGCTGACTCAACTACATATATTCACAGCACTGGTAGTTCATTTACTCCCATAAAAGCTAGATTAGCCTCTTTAAAACTGCACACCCAACCACAATTCGCTTCGAGGATACCCAAAAGATCAACCTCCACAATAAGCGTAAATATCAATGACTACCCTCCCACTCCAACGATACCAAAGATGTCAAAACTACCTGTTTTGTCAAAATCCACGTCCATGCATAACACGTCTTTAGCTGCTCAGCAAAACTTGGTCATTAATAAGGTGAGGCAGCCTGTATCAAACCATGCAGATACAAATACGCGGAGACTGATCTCGTCAACAGCTAGAAACAATCAAAGATACCATAGTGGAGATTATGGTAATAGTACGATATCGGAGAACAAGTTTGTATCCGCAACGTTTCAACCAAATGTAAAGGTATCACATCAGAATCTCAATAACCCACATAGATTGCCATCATCTACTTTACCCAACAGCAACACCAGGCAGACATCCACAAGAAAGACAGCCACAAACACAATGCATAGATCATCCAGCTTGAATCGGGGTCTCCCTTCATATTTGAAACCAACTGCATCCTCGGTAAACAGATCAAAACTTAATGGAAAGGAAAACAAGATTCCTCATCTTTATGCTGCCAATGGGTCACCCACGAAACAACAGATCCAAAAGGAAAGAATAAAACCACTAGATAAAAAAATGCGAATCAGATCAATGGACTACTCCTCACAGAGGTCTCAAAATAGTCTCAAAGATGTGAAGGAGGATGTTTCTGAATTTGCTACCAATTATTCTTTGAAGCTTAATCGCGGTGGTTCACAAAAAAACTCTCCTAAGATGAAAAACTATAATATTAGAGCTTCCTCACATCATATACCCAACAGTATATCTCAAACTTCCCTTGTGTTTAGAGCCAGTGAACTGAGAACCAAAATTGCCACTAAGTTATCATCTCATGAAGAACTATACAATCTGATTATATCCAACCCCAAAACAGCGGAACTGTTTGACGATTATTTAGGCTCATTTGTGTATCAAGATCAACCATCTACAGCCTACAGTAGCATAGATGATTTAAGCCATAAAAGACCGGATATGTTTGGTGTCTTGAATATATACGAGAAGGGTGAGATTCTTAAACAACGAGAGATACTTTTCACAGGTCGAAGCAAGAATAGCAAGCATAAAATTGACGTCAACAACTTCAATGCGAACTTTGGGTTTGATAATAATGATAAAAATTATAAATGTATCATCGGAGATCACATTAATTATAGATACGAGATTTACAAGATTCTGGGTCAAGGTTCATTTGGTTCTGTCATCTCTGTTAAAGATCACAAAACCTCCCGAATTGTTGCTATCAAAATTATCAAGAATGAGATGCAATGGTCATTGCAAGCAGTCAGTGAAGTCAAAATACTTCAACAGCTCAATTCGTCTTCTTCATGTTCTACGAAGCCTATAATGAAGTACTTGGAGCATTTCAACTTTCGTTCCCATATGTGTATAGTGACAGAGCTGCTACCTTTCAATATGTATCAGCTAATTGAGGCAACGAATTTCAAAGGTACGGGGTTGTCGCTTGTTAAATCTTTTGCAAGAGATATATTTAGTGGCTTATCATATATTCATCAACAAGGAATTATACACTGCGATTTGAAGCCAGAAAACCTTATGCTCTCGCATGTTGACTCTAAATTCACTGTTAAAATCATTGATTTCGGTTCTTCTTGTCGTTTCAAAGAACTTGGCTATTCGTACTTACAATCGAGATTTTACCGAGCTCCTGAAGTTACTTTGGGTGCACGTTACGATCGAAAGATTGACGTTTGGTCTGTGGGTACCATTTTGGTTGAACTTTTCACTGGAATACCCATGTTTCAAGTTGGTGATGAATATGAAATGATCAATGAACTACTAGCTTTCTTTGGTCCTCCATCTCGAAACTACGTATTGGGTCTACGATACGAGTTGCATAATGAGGGTCCGATTGTCAGTCCAAATGAAAAATTGGGCAGCTTAGATGGAGGAATCAACTACGGTACATTGTTATGGAAAGGCTTTAGTAATGATGGGTTTACTCGTAGAGAATACTTATTGGACAAGAAGCCAAGCTGCAAGTTTAGATCATCAACTAAGAGCTTGAAGCAGTACCTCATAAGAAATTGCAACGCTGATATCACTAATTACGAAATAACTGGCAGTATTGATGAGTTTGCTGATTTCTTGTCTGGTTGCTTTGTATGGAACAAAACCAAAAGATTGGAATGTGACGAGCTGTTGCAGTCTCCGTTTTTGAGATGATGACCTTGGGAGCTTTTTGTGGGGGTTGAATTTATTTCGTTACTATTTGTACTTCTTCTCTTCAATCTGCATGTACTAACTTCAAATAACAAGATTTTTATAAAGTTATGAAATAAGAGATCGTAATTAATAAAAAAAAAGGGTAACAAAAGAAAAACAGACTCAAATTTTTCACAAATGGTAGCAGCGGGCGAGGAAGGGGGATAAATGAGCTCTTTGGAGCTATAAGCCTAGTGAGTGCTTTTCTTGACACTTCTGATATACTTATTTAGTCGAACAATAAATCCCCTTATCTTATGCTTCCTTTCTTTGACCTTTTTGACGTATTTAGTTGGGTGGCGACCAACCAAGTATGTGTAATTTGGAGTGTTGCAACCATCTTCAGAATCTTCACTTGGAGGTAAACTGTAACTCACTTCGTAACCTATCAAAGCTGAACAGGACAAATTTTCTCTTTCAACAACTTGAACTTCATTGCACTTTTCTATTGGAGGGTCCAAATTCTTCAGCTTTTGGTCTTCAGTGTCGGCACAACTTAAACTCTCGTCATTCTCCTCGTGGCCGTGGTCAATGGTGTCTTCAGAAAGCATTTCTTTTTCTATCTCACTTTCTTGGTGAGTCTCATTGGACTTTCTAGTAGTGGTGCAGGTTGTAACAGTAGCATTTGGAATATATTCTAAGCAGTCAAAGTACTTAAGGTGATGATCATCGGATTGAAATGAAAATAATTCGGATTGATCCTCTGTGCTGAAGGCAAACATTGACTCTAAGACAGAGTTCAAGTCCGAAAGAGATTTATGAGCAAGCATCTCTTCAAATTTTTGTTCTTGTTCTTCTCTAGGTGTTTGATGGGTTGGTTCACAACCTCCCTCGGTTTGAAATGGTAGCGTCGAGTTGTACATATTGAAGTAGGCAGGTATCTGTCGCAACTCAAGAAGAAAGACGACGGTACATATTGAAAAATTCAGTTGGAGTTACTTGGAGCACTTTATGAATCAATTGAATAAAGTTACAGAAGCTCGAATGTTGTAACAGTAAATTCCAACAGACTTGCTTTTCAAAAGTCATGTTCTGTTGAGGAGCGATGACCCTAAGAACAGAACAGATCACAATCACTCACATTTTGCGAGATGCACTGAGGTCAGCAAAACTACAGTTGCTGTCAGCTACTGGTTTAACATTTATGTTCAAAAATGTTTCTAGAGAGTTTAAATGGTTGAATCATATTTACTGACTGGTTTGCAGTAGGTAGTTTCCACAAAGTATGCTGATGGAGAAGAGATCATCCTCTAATACCACGCAAATCACCACTAACGTTGCATTTTTGATACGACCTAGAGTTATGTACCTAGTTTCTTACCGACCAAGTGATAAATAACAACAGAAAAGATAGAGTCCGTAATTGCAACGAATAGTTTCAAGCTATAATAAATATTTGGCATGCTTCTAAGACCAATAAAAAAAGAAGTTAAAACTAATTATTTCATCAAGCTTCGAACCACAGGCTGACCAAAAATTGAACCTCAGGCTCATACAGTCATTACCAACTGCGCCACTGAGCACTTTTTTTGCGCAATTTTGAAATTTGCCTTTATGGACAGTAATTTTCTGCCTGCCATAAATTGATACCAATACAACGCCTCATTTTTTTTCAAAAAATTGGGCGTGTGGCGTAGTTGGTAGCGCGCTTGCCTTGCAAGTAAGAGGTCATCGGTTCGACTCCGGTCTCGTCCATAATTTTTTGAATGTTGTATAGATTTATTAATTTTTTTTTAATATTGTTAAGATTGCAAAAGTTATGGTTTTTCAGTTAAGTTCACATATATCAATAGAGTTTTCTTATATACAAAAAAGGATTTAATTTCTCTTTTCTAATGCACTTTCCTTCTTCCATGATTTGATCCAGTCAGCAGACTCAGCTTTCGGCACAAAGTAAATTCTCAATGCATTATCAAACAAAGGAACCTTTGGTTTTTGAGACATTAAAGCCGTGTTAATGGCAACCTTTTTGCCAACCTTGATTAAACCGCCCGATTTTGTCTCCATGTAGGCTTCCAGTTTTTTTGGTCTGAAATTCAAATGTTTGGTTTCTTCAAAGTATGAGTCTGGTCTGTCCATTACAAGCTCCATAAGCTCTAGTGGGGTTGACAATTCACTTGTTTCTGCAACAAAGTCAAACTCATCTGTTGTAGGATATATAATAGTGGCAGGGAATATCAATTGTGATTCCACATCATCTTTGTCTTCTAAGTGTAGTTGATGACCTTCCACCATAGAAGAAGAGTTGGAAGTTTCTATGATTGTCATACCTCTTAAAGCAACAGCCCTCTCTAAATTTTCTTTGACTCTTTGTTTCTCTTCTTCTACTTTTCTCTTCTTTTCAGCGATTTCTGCGAGCACTTTCTTTCTTTGTGCTATCTGCTTAACTAAAGCGTTGACAGCTGCATTTTTATCATCAATTGATACAGCATATGCCAGAACTTGTTCTGCTTCATCATACCTTTCAACTGCATAAAATGCTTTAGCAGATCTGAAAAGAGCCTTTGTGTTTTTTGGTTGGATCTTCAAACACTCTTTAGAATCATTAATACACATTCTGAAATTTTTCAACTCCAAGTTACAGGCAGCCCTATTCAAGTATAGAGAAGCAGTGATCTCATCAACTCCACAGTCAACATCTAGACCTTTTGTATAGAATTCAATGGCATTTTTGTACTGCTTAGCTTTATATTGTTCATTACCTTGATTCTTAAAGTTAGTTGCAATTTCATCAGGCTCCCCTTCATAAGCCAAAGCTTTCAATGCTTCAACTTGGACGTTGTTTCCACTTTCAGTTCCATCAGTTTCATCTAACTGCGTCATGAATAGAGGTAATCTGTTGAGCTCTGCCATAACCTCATCAGTTGACTTGGATGCAAACTCTGAAAGCTGTGGTGGTAAAGCTGGTTCACCTTCTTTTGGGACATACCTCTTGGTGTCCCAGTCACTCGTATATGGTGCTTGTGTAAGACCTTCCTCTATTATCTCGTTTATTTCAACCATTTTCCAAGTGAAAAATCAAGCTCTATTCTTAAACCTTGATCTAGAGAAGGTAAATGAAGCTAATAGGATTTAAAAAAAACCTCCATAGTGACAAACTTTCATGGAGAAAAGCAAAAAAATATTTTTTTTTTCAAAGACGAAAGTGAACGCACAGCCTTATTTTACAGTGTTTCGGTTTCATTTTGACTTAATATATACATATACATTCATCAACTATACAGAGCTCTATCTATCTATATATTCACATGTTAGTTGCTACAACGTTAATTTCAGACCGTGCTTTAGTGTCTTGTTACTCACTCTCCCTTCCATTTACCGAACTTCTTGTAATCATCGTAAATGTTTTTGAAAACAACTCTGCTTTGAGAATCAATACTTGCGTTAATGTAATTTAGTTCATTTGCAGTGAGTAGATCAAAAATCAAGAAAATACTATTATTTATGGATTCTTTAACTTCTGGTGTCATTGAATACTGTAGGTAAAATCTCAAGTAGTTGAAGACTAGAACAGGGGTTGATTTTCTTAGTTGTGACTTGACTATAGATAGTGCCGTTGTGATTGATGTATCTTTTGACGAGTTGTTAACATCGTGATATTGGTTTGAGATGGAACTTGAAGATGGCTCACACAAGTTGCTCATCAATCTATGGAATGCTAAACCCGCTTCTTTGGAACTAGAAATGGCTGCGTAGCTGATGGATTTGTTGTTCCCTTTATCAAACAGACATTCCATTAAAGAAACAAAGGTGGAGATCAATAAATGTTGTCTGTTTGAGAATCTATATCTTTGAAATAATAAGACATTGGAGACGACTTGTGTCAATTGCAAATATAATTCAACAACAACTTCTGGAGACTTGACACTAGAGCTTTGAAGCCCCAAAATGATTTTTGAAATTTTGTTGACAAAACTGATAATCAATTCGACTGCATATTGATTCAAACACCAGTTCTTGTTGGCTATCAGAGATTTGATTTTGGTAACAAAACCTAGTAGTCCCTCCAAGTCAGAAGTTAACTTAGAATTTTCGATGTTTATAAAAGCAGAAAGAGAAGCGATGGTACAGTGCAGTGGTTTGCGTAGCATATCTGAATCAACCTTTTGAGTGTTGATTAGAAGTGAACCCAACAACTGAACATACGGAATGATACTCACTTCAGCTCCAACGTTTTCAAAAGAAGATATCAAATTGTCCCATGAGCTATAATAACTTTCTTGGTTTGTTTCTGCTAATTTCGAAAGATAGAAGTTCAAGCTTTCGATAGTCTCTTTGGAAGTTTCAAGGTTGATGAATAACGCCAGGACAAATGAGGCACTGTAAGACTTATGAAGCCTTGAGACCACCTTGAATAGGGAATCCTGAATTATTGGGTCAGATTGATAAGAACCACCCAACGTTTTGATTATGGTACGACATGAACTGTCAGAAATACATTCGTCATCCCAAGTTTTAAGTTCAGCAACTGTATTCAACAGCCAGCAAATACTAGCTGAATCTAATGACTTGTTCTTAAGCAATAATTTAGAGCACAGATTTCCCATTTTTTCAATCAACTTGTTGAACTCCTTGTCAATACTGTCTGTATCGGCATTCTTCAACTGTCTGTATGTTTTTATCAAACACAGTGCAAAATTGAGGATTCCTGAATTCTTAATCGTAGAGCTTGATTTAACTTTTGGAATTTTTGAATTCAAGGTTTCCAATGATGACTGGATCAATTGAGAGTTTGATTTGTCGTTCAATTGTTTCAAGTGTAAAACACAAATGTATTCAACAATTTTCAACGATTCAGCCAGAACAGCAGGTGAATTTGAAGACTCCACAAATTCAAGAATAGCTGACATATCAGTCTCAATTTTTGATTTGTATGTTGGTTGGAATAAAAGATGCATAATGGAATCCCTTGCTTGTCTGTGAATCGTTGGTGTGACCTTGCTATCAACAGAAACGGTATACAATAAATCTAGCAATTCCTCTCTCTGATGTTTTTTGAAACACTGAACAGGGACCATATCAATAAGCTCAATGAACTCCACCTGGCCATTTTTCAATTTAAGCTTGAGGCAAACAATCATCTGATGAATTAGGTTTTGTTGCTCATGGATGAATCCGTTAGATAGAATCTTTTGTAGCAGTTCGATATTTGATTCGAACACTGAACTCACGACTGTTGCTAATTGTTCTGTAGTCAAAATACTATTCAGTAATACAAACCATCTATCAAATATAAGTGTTTTGAAATCTAACGAAGAGTTCTCGAAATACTTGACAAAGTTGGATGTGAGCAAAGATGTTGATAGTTGAGGTTGCTGTTCCAAAACTCTGAAGACAGCTGGATAATAAGAAGGTGAATCATAAACTTCTAATGCAATATATTTAGTGTAGTCAACTGACTCCTGAACATCGTTCCAGTTATAAAGCATTAGAATCAAAGCTTTCACTTTCCATAAGTAGTCGTTGTATTTCTCAATTTTCAAAACATCCACAAACAGAGACTTCAAGCTTTCGATCGTGGATAAAAGCAATTTATTTCTTGCACTGTTCTCTGCACCGGTAACACCTTCCAGTAAAGCTAGTAAAAGTGAAGTCAACAAAATTGAGTTGCATTTGACGTCATCTTGAAGTCCGCCAATTATAACTTCTGCCAACTCGATCGGTTGTGATTGTGAGGACGTGATAACATGCTTTGACACTTCCGATAAGAATCTATCTGAGATTATGATACTGGAATCTGAATCACAAGCAATGATATGTTTTTTCCAGATTTGGAAAAACAGAGGGATTTCTCTTGATCGCACATAACATTGGAATAATGAGACAAGTAAAGGCATACTGACCGTAGAGGAAGATGAGGATAAAGAGGTAAAGATCTTGTCAGCGAAATTCAATCCAACTTCTGAATTTCTTTCGATAGACTGAATAATAACGCTATAGTCAATTATAGGTTGTGCTAGAGATAGTTCAACTAATGGGGTAAGAAAGTCAGTTGATAAACTTTTGTTCATGCTAGTGATTTCTTTCAATAAGGAGCCCGAAGTTTCTGGGAATTTAGAGGTTATTTCAGTGAAAATTTTCTCCAACTCTTTGATATCAACTTTGGGAATGATCATTTTGAATAGTAAGACTATTGAGTCAGAAGAGACACTTTTTTGAAGGTGTGATTTTTGAACGAAAAATCCTATGTTTTCCTCAAGGTTACCAATATTTTCCTTCCTGAAAAGCACCTCTTTGATAATGCTATCTATTCCTTCTAGCTGGTCCTTTTCTCCAGTTTTCATCTCGATATAATCATGCTGCAGATTGAGAAGATTTGGTAAACAAGTTGAACAGAAACTTGACACACTTTTTTTATTATATTTCACTGTAGTTGTATTTGAAGACTTGAATATTTGAATGGCAACAGACACAAGTTTATTTATCAACTCTTGTGGGTACTGTTGTTTATTGGTAACAGCAATGGATAAGAAGTCAGAGATTGCCTTTACGCTCTGATCATTAGTGAATATCAACTTCAAATGTTCAAGGCCCAATTGAACACAATCAGTGAACGATTCAATAAGTTCCTCATCATGAGAAAGCTCTTTGGATTCAATTTCTGCCAAAGTGGAGACTATTATGTCACTGAATTTCAGATTATTAGCTATCTTAGTTCTCGTTTGTATTAGAGTTTTATTTCCATTGAACTTCATCCAGGTTTTGTAGAACAACTGCCATGTTAGCTTGTTCGTTTTAAACTGGGCTGATTTTTGCTGCGATAGTCTGTCACATACTAGTTCAAAAATGAACTTCTCTTTACTTGGCAAAGACAATTCAGAATTGTCATCTAGAAGGTTGCAAGAGAGATTGTAGATCTGATCTATAGCTGTTGACTGATTTCTCAAGAATCTGGTTATCTTTTCCGTTGAATCAAATTTAAGGGCTAAATCGCCGCTCATCTTAACTTGCGATGGCATTATCCTCGTACACCGGTATATAAATAACAGACCAATTTCAATAACTGTGACTACTGCTATATACCAACTGAAAAATCAACAAGCTTAACTAAAATTTTTGAAGTGCGGCTCTAAAACGTAGGTTGTCGTGTCTGTGCGAATCTAGAATAAGAGCTGAGCCGCACTTAAATTGGCAGAAAACACAGAGTTTTCGAGCATGTTTTGAACAAAAGAGACACAGAAGGACATGTTTATCCTCCCCATTTGAAGTGTGTCTTTCCCTTCATATTCATCAAAGAGAAGCCAATTATCACGTGAAAAGAAGATCCATCGAAAAAATGTCTTTTGATTTTGGGACGAGTACTGGTCCTCTTCAAATTTCCAATGGTTCAAAACAGGATTCAAATAGCCAACCAGTGAGTAACCTTGTCAGATCAGGCAGTATGAAAGCTCCAATCGATCAAGAGAATAAAGCGACACAAGGAGTTGATGAAGACAAGGACTACAAACTCTATCCATTTGATCAACCACTCAACCTTGACTCTTCTCCAGAATATACAAAATTTCTCAACTTGTTATACTCCGATTTTGAACCGTTACTTTCAGAGGCAGCATATAAGACATATTCACTAGATTCCGAGGATGATGAGATGAACATCGGTTTACTTGATAAAATAAAAGAAAATGAAAAAGGGAAGAGACTCAACTTACAAAAATTAGTCAATTCGGTGATAGGAAATGTCAATGATTTGATATCTGCAAAAGTTAGCAAAACTGAGAAACTAGATGACCCATCGTTGTTCAATTATGTTGAGGCACTCAATGTATTGAATTTACTCAATGCACTATATTTCGCAAATCCTGATGAACGTATAACGCTCTTGTCAATTTGGATCAATAGAGCAGATATTCAACCTGATGAAGAATTGATCCAAGAAGCAATGCACTCCGATGATAAACCATACAGAAACTCCTTGTTTTGGTCAACTTTCATGACTAAATTGATCATAAGAGGTATGTTTACTGAAGCATTAACTGCAATGAATGACAGTGGATACCAAGAGCTACAAGAGAGCGATCCAAATCTATTCAACTTGATTGTTGATTTTCAAACTTTACTTCAAAATTACAACCTTGTAAGATTTTCAACAGACTTGAAATCATTTATAAGTTGGAAGCAAACGATGGCTAGATTACGTGAACAATCAACTAGTTTGACTTATGAAAATCCGAGTATTGCTCTCCAACTTACCGAACTAATAACAATAATGTGTGGACACTCAGCATCGATTCAAGAACATTCAACATCGTGGTACGAGTCATTTTTTGCATATTATCTATATCAACTACCTTCAAGTGATATAATTCCAGAGTATTTACAAATCTCACTTGAGAAACAACCCCTTGATTCAACTGTTTCATGGGAATCCATCTGTGTGGATTTACTTCATGGGAAATTCTTATCCGTGATATCATCTTTGGAGTTATTA
Organism: Ogataea arabinofermentans; assembly: GCA_001661425.1. Lineage (NCBI taxonomy): Eukaryota > Fungi > Ascomycota > Pichiomycetes > Pichiales > Pichiaceae > Ogataea > Ogataea arabinofermentans. The sequence continues at coordinate 131,952 of KV453852.1, forward strand.
GACAAGTCAATATCCACTTACGTTGCTATCTTAATACAAGCATCAGGATTGTTGAAAGATTATTTCACAATCATTTCAAATGCAAGCTCTGAACTAATTTCTACAATCGATCAGATGTTAGAGCAGTTAGCATTGACTTATATGACCAGCCAAGAGCTTTTCCCAATTGGAGTTGGTATTATGATTTCGTTGAACAACTCTAGAACTAGAGAAGTCATTGCTGAATCACTTCCAAAATTCAAAATCAAGAGTAATGATGATCTTGAGTGGTGTCTATCAATCTGTGCCAAATTGAAGCTACCACAGACTGCCAATGCTATTTACAAAGCTGAAGGTGCCAATTTATCATCTCAAGGATATTTGTATGAATCTTTGTTTTGTTTTGCAGAGGCTGGTGATTATACTAATCTTGTCTCTTTAGCATGGAACTGCTTTGAAAATTTGTTACTGGATGGAAAGTTTGAAGATGAACAGCTTGTCGCAAAAATTCAAAGTAACGACATACAAAATCCACTTTTGAGACAAGCGATTAGTCCATTTGTGATTCTATACCAATTTTTGGAACAAGAATCCGACAAACGAGACTTTAATAAGATTTTGAGATTATTAAGTTTCAACTACTTACCAAAGCATTTCAAAACGGTGTTAATTTTGATTTTTAGACCATATTTGAATAAAAGATTGCTTACAATTAAGCAGCTAGTTCAATTGATTAAAACATTGAATGATTTTGAAAAAGATTTGAAAACTAGTGAAGAAGTTTATTCCAAATCCACAATGTTGTACGAGTTGGCCAAAAAGAAAGTGAGCAACAATGGAGATATATTTGACTGGAGAAGCCAGGGGTCTCTGCCGGATAGTATCAAGCTACTGATTTTGGAAATGAGAAAGGGTATCAGTTTTGAAATCAGCTTCAACTTCGCTGAGTCAGATTACTAGATGTATAGATATATATCGATTGAATAAACTTTACTTTGTAATTTAATGTTTTAATTTATTAAGAATGGGTTTATGAGCCAATTCGCTCTAACTAACTTGAAAACTTTCCATATTGACACAAAAACACCATTTTCAAGTTATCAATTCTGAGTAACGGTATTTCAGAATTTTATTGGTGAGGTGATTGCCACTCAAGGTCTTCGCCGGGTTCATGGGCTTCAAGAAACGTTCAATACTGTCATAACGAATGAATCCTCAGACAAGTTTTTAACAAAAATCAAAGCTTCATAAGGAGTCTTCAACGAAGTGTTCAGCATTCGTTTACTCGAATCATGTAAGGCACGTACCGACACAGAACCGTACCAAGCTCCAATGGAAACAAGTTTATGGTAGCTTTGTACCATCGCATTGTACTGTAAATAACACCGTCTAATCGCGACGGCATTTTTTGAAGCCGTCATCGAACGAAAAAAAAAATTGTGCTTATCTCGATAGTGTATCTGCTGTCACATATATACCTTATTACTTCTGTTTCATACTAGTTACAGCACTATATATACATATCAATCATGTCTGAACCAACTGAATACGAAAATGTCATCTTACTGAAACAAACCAACCAATTGAAATGTCTATATACGTAAGTTGAATCTTTGTATCAATGGTGAACACTTCTCACTAGAGATACCTTTTCATTTATTGTTACAACATTGAAGAAATACTCTGGACTTTAGAGTACTAACACTCCAAAATAGTATCATTCGTGATCAGGAAACGAGACGTGGTGATTTTGTCTTCTACTCAGATAGAATCATTAGACTATTAGTCGAAGAAGGTTTGAACCAACTACCTATCGAGTCATCGGTCATTCAAACCCCAATTGGCTCCAGCTATGATGGTCATAAATTCCAAGGTAAAATTTGTGGTGTTTCTATTATCAGAGCAGGTGAATCCATGGAGCAAGGTTTAAGAGACTGTTGTCGTTCCGTGAGATTAGGTAAGATTTTAATTCAAAGAGATGAAGAGACTGCTCTGCCTAAATTGTTCTATGTCAAACTACCTACCGATATTCAACAGAGATATGTGTTTTTACTAGATCCATTATTAGCTACTGGTGGTTCGGCATCGATGGCTGTTGACGTCTTGTTGGAAACAGGTGTCAAAGAAGAAAGAATCATGTTCTTGAACGTGTTGGCTAGTCCTGAAGGTATCAAGGTCTTCCAAGACAAATACCCAAAGATCAAAGTGATCACTGGTATGATTGATGAAGGTCTGAATGATAAGAAGTTTGTTGTCCCTGGTCTTGGTGACTTTGGTGACAGATATTACTGTATTTGAGTCTATAAAATACTCACGTGGCTGTTGCGTTGTTACTGCGTTTTTTCTCTATATAAATAGTTTCTTTGAGAACAATCTAGCAGCTTGTATTATATAGTATCAATAACACTAAACTTCGGTATGTTTGAAAGATATTGTAATCATAATACTCTCTCTATGTATATATAAGAGGTACAACTGTATCTTTGATTACGCAATCTACTACGTACGCGATTTGAGACAGATCTATTTTCTTCATTAGAAAAGTAAACAAAAACTGTTACACTTTGGACTATATAAATCGTGATTCCAAGCTACTGAAAACTCAAGATCACAATGGGACTAGATGATATATATAATCAGCCAGTTGTGATAGACAATGGCTCGGGAATGATACGATCTGGTTTTGCAGGGGATGAGAAGCCCAAAATCAATTACTCTAACATGATAGGTACTCCAAAATATACTAAAGTGATGCCATCCTCAATTACAGAAACGGATACGTTCATTGGGTCAAAGGCACAAAATTTAAGGGGACTACTCAAACTCAAGTATCCTATTTCCAGAGGAATAGTTGAAAACTGGTCAGATATGGAAAAAATATGGACCCAAGTGATTTCAGAGCTAAGTATAAAAGTTGATCAGCATCCTCTCTTGATTACAGAGCAACCTTTAAACCCCAAGAAAAACAGAGATAAGATGTGTGAAATGATGTTTGAAACCTTCAGCTTCCCAACAATGTATATAAGTATCCCTTCTGTCTTGTCATTATACTCCATGGGTAGAACAACGGGTGTTGTTTTGGATTCCGGAGATGGGGTCACCGTAGCTGTTCCCGTGTACGAAGGATTTGCAGTGCCCGGATCGATCAAGAGAATGAATGTTGCAGGAAGGGATATTACAGAGCAAGCACAGTTGATGCTTATGAGGGCCGGTTACTATATGGGCTCGTCAAGTGATTTTGAAATTGTGCGATCATTGAAAGAAAGACTGTGCTACGTTGATATTAGCGTACGAAACACGAAAAAGCATCTCATTGGTAATACCAGTGAAAGTCATATCATGCGAGACTTTTTACTGCCCGATGGTAAGACTCTCAAAATAAATGATGAAGCTTTGTGCCAGCCCGCAGAGATATTGTACAACCCTGAGTCTTTTGGTTTGGAAAATCTACCTATCAATGAACTTATGAAAAATTCCATTATGAAAACGGATATGGATTTGAGACAGCAACTTTTCCAAAATATAGTACTGTGTGGTGGATCTACCTTAATCAAGAATTTTGGGTCGAGATTATTGAATGAGTTGAAGAAGGATGATAAAGAATTGAAGTTAAAGATTTTTGCTTCTCCTGAAAGAAAAATCAGCTGCTTTGTGGGTGGTTCTATCTTATCGAGTTTGAGTACCTTCAAGAAGATATGGATTACCAAAAGTGAGTATTATGAAGACCCTAATATTGTTCATAAGAAGTTTTTATAGTTCGGTTGAAGTATATAGATACCGTGAATATGATTCGTTTTATTATTTTTTTTGCTTATTTAATATAAGTCAACTAGTTGCTCAACTTTCAAACGAGACTTGGATTACAATCACCAATGACTACAAAAAACCACGCATATAAAAGTAAGAATCAAAAGATCAAATTGAAGAAAAAAAAACCCAAGCTAGAGAAACAAAGACAGAAAAAAAAACCAGGAGAAAAATTAAAAAAGTGGAAGCAAAAGTACCCTAAAATATTACAAAATGCATCGTAGCATTGAAAAGACCAACCGTGAAATGTGAAAAAAAAGAAAAAAAGATAAAAAAAAAGATGTATATAAAAGGGAAAAGCATAGAAGAATAAGAAAAGAAAAATTGAGTTGAAAGAAAATCCCTTTCTCTAGCGCTGTAGAAAACCAAGTATTAGCGATCATCATCATGATGCTTGATAGCACAAATATCAATCCCAAAAATCTCATTAGTGGAATAGCCGGAACTCTTACCACCATTTGCACCCCCGGCAACTGAAGAGAGTTCCGATGTCAACCGTCTCTTTTTAATAGGAGCAATGGGAGACCCGTAAATGGATCTGTATGTGACATCTTCATCATTATCATGGAATCTACTCGGAAGAGGAGATGTATAAAAGTCATCCAAATACGATGGAGAGTTCCACAGTTTCTTGATTATAGAAGAGCCAGTAGCAGCCATTGGTGTACGTAGAATGTTGGAAGGAGTTCTAAACTTTGACGCTATTTGTTGATGATGGTGGCTGTGCTGTTGGAGTTGTGAATGTATCTGTGATTGTGATTGTGATTGTGATTGTGATTGTGATTGTGATTGTGATTGTGATTGTGATTGTGATTGTGACTGTGACTGTATTTGTGGCTGCAGCTGCATCTGCTGCTGTTGATTCGGATGGTTAGAATGATAATCAGGATATAACTGCTGTGTGTTATGTTGCGATATGTTGTTAATCAGCTGCAATGGTTGTGATTTTGTGTGAATCAATTGCAAAGGATGCCCTTGTTGTATATTTTGTTGATTTGGAGTCAGTGGTTCTAACAAGGGTCCAGTTAATCCGTCCTTTGAAGGTGAAAGATCAATGGTAGACTTGCAGCTGAAAGATGAAGTGAAGGGTATTCCCTTAGCAGCAGATATTGGTGCGGTTGGCGATTCCTCTAAGAAAGAGTTATCAAGATGCTGGAAAGTTCTAAACACAATTCGGTCCCCACTTGCAGAAGCATTCCAAGATGAAGATGGTGCGCTGAGGTCAGGGATGGCCCCTAGTAAGGAGTTGTGACTTGAGCTCAAATTTGAGTAACTATAGTGAGATTGCTGACGAACCGGAGTCTTGTGAATCGAGTCATCGTCAATGAGTTGGTTCGTCTTGTCCGCTGATGAATCACTTTCATCATCGTCATCTTCGTTGAAGTCATCATCATCATCATCGTTGGTCTCTATGATAGCTGGCACATCGGAGAACGTACTAGCTCTCTTCAAATCAGGAACAGCAAATATATTATCATCCCTTGAAACGTCATAAGTAGATGCTCTACTAGCAATTTGTGGCTTGAATGTATTTGTAGTTGATTTAGCTTTAGTAATGGACATCTTATCAGCATGTTTCACGTTGCAGAACTGGTATTCAAAGCCATCCACAATTTTCCAGAAATGTCCTTTACCATCTTTTGATTTCTCAGTCTTAGTAAAAGATTTATTTAACGATAAGTTATGTCTTATTGAATTTTGCCATCCAACCTCTCCTTTTCTATAGTAAATAAAGTTATCAGAGATCCATGCATATATTTGAGACAAAGTTAGCTTTCTGCCAGGTGCTCTCAAAACAGCCATACCAATTAAACTAGCATAGGAAAATGGAGGTTTTTCGCTTGATTCAAAACGGATAATTGGCATTTCCTCTGGTTCAGGAACCACGATATTTTGTGGTCCTTTAAATCTTCTTGGTCTTTTGAGTAATGGATCGTTAGAAGACTTTGATTTTGATGTAAGGGTGATCTTTGGTGGACTCGAAGCTGGAACAGGACTTGAGTTTGCTATAAACTTTGGAGGAGGTGGTGGGGATTGTGGATCGTCAAACTGTCTCTTTTTTGAGTTGGATAAAGGCTTTGAATTTTTCAAATTTATTGAATCTTGATACTCCATATCCTTTCCGTAGTTTGACTCGCTATCTTCATCGTCATTTTGAGCATCTTTAGAAAAAGACTGATCATCGTTATCAGCTGTGAATTGAGGAGATGAAAACTCTGGTGATAGCAATCCATTTGGTCTATTGGAAGCGTTAGTTCTCTTGCCGTTTTTCTTGGAGCTATTTCTCAGAATAGAATGTGGAGGAGTCTTGGGTTCAAACGATTTAGTGGTTGGGCTGATAATGTTTGCAGCTGGTAGGAGCCCGTTCCTTGTTGCAGGCTCAGTAGAAGTCATGGTTGTCATTCGTTCCCTTTGTCTTAAGTGAGAGAAGAGGAAAGCCTGAACGATTCTAGTGCTTTATGGTCTCTTAACTGATAATTTGGATTTGGTAGTAAGAAATGAATATAACCTATTTAGATTTAGAATTTGTTTAATTTGATGTAAAATGATGTATGATTGATTAGAAACAAGTATCAAGCACTTTCAGTGTAAGAAGTAAAAGAAGAAGAACTCGATTTGGAATGAGATAATGATGTGAGTTAGGACGACAGGGTACGATACGATACGATTCAAGAATAGGTGCCAAAGAAGCAGTTGCGTAATCTGGAATAGGAGGTGGTTGGCATATAAAAGAAGTAAAAGAAAGGGACGGGTCGGAAATGGGATACAAGGTACACGCGCCGCCAACTAAAAAATTCCCCAAAACGCGCTGCGTTTCGTTGTTTGTTGACACACGTGACTCTTGGTTGCCCGATTAGGCAGATCACGGTGTGAGAGTGGTTCCATGCGGCTGTATTTGGCGTCGCGTTTTTCGTCTCAACTGAAACAGGAGTCGATTGGGCTGTATTGCATGAAACCAGGGATGTGCAAACCAGCTTTGGTTGGTGAAAAAAAAAAGTCACGTTTGCGCAAAACTGGTTGGAATGAAGTCTCAAATTCACCAACCAAAAAATAATTATTTAAGCGCATTTCCTTGGAATGTCATTGAAAGCTGTAAGACTTGAAGATGAAAGAGTTGAATCCATAACAATAGATCAAAAGCTATTCACTTAAAAGTTTGTTAAAGAGCTAAAGTTCCAACACATTCTAGTAGTTACGTATACACTCCCATCGTAATAAACATATCAAAAAATACTTTTGATCCCAAGCTTTTCTCTGAACTAAAAAAATATTGTTTGCTGCGAATATGAAGCCAAGAAAAAGCAAAAAATAAAATGATCCCTTTTCCAGAGATTTGGGTATTTTTAATGGCATTTTTAAGGTATTTTTAAGCCATTTCTTCAGCCTTTATCATGAATAACGATTTACGATTTACAATTCGAATAGATTAAAAAAAAGCTTGAAAATCACTGCACACTCGAAAAGAAAAAAAAGAATCCTCTGAGCAAGAAAAATAAACTCAAAAAAAAGAATTAAACTAAAATAAAACGCAAATTATCTCGATGAAACCAAATGTAAACCACAAGCTGAAAACAAAACTCTCAAAGGTACTCAAAATGAAGAAAAATATACTCAAAATAGAAAATCAAAATAGAATAAACTGAAAAATATACTCAGAATAAAGAATCAAAATAAAATAGACTGAAGGTAAAGAATTAAAATAGAATAAATTGCAAATTATACATCTTGCACAGCTTGGACAGTTTGAACAGCATGAACAGCTTGAACATGTTGAGCCCGCTTATCCCGCTTAGCTTCTCGATAAAACCACTTACTAAAAGCCTTTGGGAATGCCTCGTCGTGTCTTTCTGTCTCTATCATACGGTCCCTTTCCTTGGCAAGCTCAATCAGTGGCATTAATCTTCTACTAGCTTGTTGCTTCAACCTCATAACAACTCTTCTACGTCTAAAGTAGTGAGTCCGATCACGTTGACTCAACCATTTGAGCTCATAAGAATCCACCAACGGTTTGATATTTTCCTCAAAATCTTTGACCAGCTGCTCAGTTGAGTACACCGCTTGAAGACGGTAGCTAGGAACGAATATTGGCAGTTGATTAGAACTTGGAGTAAGCGCAAGAGAAGGACCTTGAGGAGCAGGAGAAACAGGAGCACTAGGAGCTCTAGCCGCAGGAACAGGAGCTGGAGCTGGAGCTGAAGCTGGAGCAGTATTAGTAGCAGGAGCAGGATTAGTAGCAGGATTATGGAAAACGCCCTGAGGAGCAGGTGCTGCAACAAATATTGGTCGATGTAACATAATTTGAATCAACTCCTGGTGAGCCTGTGCTGCAGTACGCTTGTTTTCTTCTATTGCTGATAGTAAAACACGGTTGTTTCTTTCGACTGTTGATAGCAAAGCACAGATTTTTTCTTCAATTGTTTCGAATCTATCTCTCATTATTGATGTCTGTCTCAAAGTTGCACTTTCAAGCTCTCTGATTGAACGCGTCGTGACATCATGCTCTTCCTTGGCTTGTTGCGTTCTATCCAGTAAAACTTTGCTAGACTGTGACATTTGCATTGCAAAGTTTGACAAAAAGGCATGATAATCAGTTGGAACTGTTGAATTTGGTAAGCTATTGTAATAGGTTTCCAAGGTTTTCTCACATTGATTTGCAAACGAGATGAATTCTGGTCTGTGGAAGAGAGAGTTGCTTGCAACAAGGTTATTGGGAAACAGCCTTTGCATCTCAACCATATCTTGCAGTAAACAGAGCCTCAAATACTTCATAGTCGAAAAGAATGATCTGAGCTCAAAGTCCTCCTTGCCATCGTCAACTATCCAATTGTGTCTGCTGTATCTTTCCCAAGCCACATCGACCCACGAGAACACCTTAGATTGTAGCTCCATACTTGGCTCGCAAATCGCTCTTGGAATCATGATGCTGCCTGTGTCTTTGAAACCTGCCATTTTGGAAAGGAAATCAACAGGCTCTGCCCTGATGTAGTGTTCGTTGACTACTTTTCTGGACCAACCTCCTTGTCTTTCAATTTCAACCAACGCCACTCCTTTATAAGATGCCATGGTAGCTCCAGATTTGCGACCAAGATGAGTGTTGGCAGCGAAAGTTCTGTCTAAACCAGCAAACTTTAGTACGTCTTTGTATATAGAACCGATCGCTGTCTCGTTCATACGAGTCTCCCCATCCTTCTTCGTGAACAGCGGTGCTGTTCTCCATGATCTGTCACCTAACTGTGGTGGGGCACTTTTAATGATCTCATACTTGTGAAACATGTACATTGCAAATCAATGTGAGAAAACCTTGGAAACCTATTACAATAGCTTACCAAATTCAACAGTTCCAACTGATTATCATGCCTTTTTGTCAAACTTTGCAATGCAAATGTCACAGTCTAGCAAAGTTTTACTGGATAGAACGCAACAAGCCAAGGAAGAGCATGATGTCACGACCCGTTCAATCAGAGAGCTTGAAAGTGCCACTTTGAGACAGACATCAATAATGAGAGATAGATTCGAAACAAATGAAGAAAAAATCTGTGCTTTGCTATCAACAGTCGAAAGAAACAACCGTGTTTTACTATCAGCAATAGAAGACGATTTGCGAGCCAAGTATGGAGCCACAATCTAAGGTGTTCTCGTGGGTCGATGTGGCTTGGGAAAGATACAGCGTTTCTTGCCTGTACTTGTTGTAATCGCTTCCTACAATTTCCATAAACGCACTGATATTCCCATCGTAAGGCTTCTGACCGTGCACAATTTGATGGAGGTAGGTCAACGAATTCCTAATTTTCTTGTAAGTATCTATGGATTTCACTTTCTCACTTTCCTCTTGCGTCTTTTTCAAAAACATATAGATGTTATCAGCATTACAATTCTCTGGAGAGCTGCCGTACATTCTTTGAAAGGCTGTCATCACCCTTCTATAAGTTCTCAATGTGTTCTTTTTCCTGCAGTAGACGATGGACCGTAGCTTAAGCTCAAACTGTTCAGCTGTCACGTTCTCAGCCTTGTTCAGGGTTGGTCCCTTTCCAGGGTTCTTGCTTTGTAATAGTACATCCAAATACTTTTCATACCGTTCATCATTAATAGCTTCAGCTTCTATTTCAATATCAGTAACAGCTCCTTCATCAAGATCAGTAACAGCTTCTTCTTCTGAGTCAGTCTCATCTTCTTCATCTTCTTCATCTTCTTCATCCCATTCATCAATAAAGTCATGGTCACTATCACTATCACTATCACTATCACTCATTGCTTGCTTGCTTGCATACTTACTTTACTTT